>OZ010693.1:1778271-1927850 GCA_963932265.1 Thymelicus lineola | reverse complement strand
AACGCGGCATCGACTTCTACGACCAATCAAGAGAACGAGACCAAATCCAACAGCCAACCTCCGCTTCGTAAGATCATGCCAAAGATGGAGATGCCTGGAGGAGCGATGCTGTACCACACGGGAGTGCTGGCTGGTGTCGGCCTGGATGGATTGGGATCGCATCTTGGATTGGGGAACTTGGCTATGGGATACCCCCAGGGATTTATCCTGGGAGTCGCTAATCAAGGCCAGGAAGGTAATGAACAAAGTTTTATTTGGGATTGATAAGATTGTTTTATCCTGAGGAGTTTAAATTTTACATTATTTAAATTTTAATGACTATCGTTGGCTCCAGACAAGAGAACTCCTTAACGGTGGAAAGCACAGTCACCATTTTTGCTGTAGTAGACTAACAACATAAAAAAGAGTGTTTTTAGTTTTGGACTCGGAGACTACAATATTTGATTTCAAGAAAATTTGTAGTCATGATATACCAGAATCTCAGGGCATAAATATGAAGCACAAAAAATTGATTTTAATAATGAGAATAGGGAAAGAAAACCAATTACCACTAACCAAACCTGATCATTCCAGCATCATCATCATCAACCCAGCCGCAGTTCATCACCATACCGCTGTCGATGGCCATGGCGGCGGCGGCCAACCCCGCCACCAACGGGTGTCCCAGCGCCTCCAGTGACGACAGCAGTGAACTACAAGACTTGAGCACTGGTGGACGGAAGTGAGACGAAGTGAGTATACTATTGTGACGTCATGTTCTCTATTGCAACTAGTTACGATTATAAGTTGTGATTAAAGCTGCTTAAAGCATGACGTTTGAGCGATGTATTTGAGCGGTATAGGCTTAGAATACTGACCCCAATCCCACGTCATACAAGGGTGTCGTAAAAGGTGACAAAAGCCGGCCCGTTATTCAATTATTATAATTATATTTAAGAAAACATACTTTTTCTAATCCTTACACTGTCTAGCGACTATTTTAATGTATATTTACATATTTACAAAACTATTGAAAAAAAAAATTAAGATTGTTATTCCTATTATTGCGAGTTTGCAACGTGAATTGATAGTGTATTATATTTATTACATTTTATATTTTTCAGGGACAGGATGGAGACAGGGCGTAATATAAAATTTATGTAATACTATTATAAAATAACTTACTTAGTAACTTATATACCAAAGTTTCGTTCTTTGAGTTTAAATAAGTAAATAGCAATAATGAGTGATATTCCTTGTAACGAATTATCTGTTATCTATGTAAAGTCTGCTTTAGTCATTTTGAAAGAGTGAAAATAAAGAGGATAACACACTATCCGCATCTTGTCGATGTCAATAGTAATACTCCATATTTTTACAGCCAAAACAGTTGATGGAAAACTCCTGAACAATAATAAAGATGATGAAGTTGTACACCTTTCTATAATATTTTCTTAAGATAAAGTTATAAAGGGCTAACAAGAGTAAAATAATTAAGGGCAAATTCGACTAAAAATAATTTAAAATCTGAGCTTGAATAGTTGACGAATTAACTATGAACCATGTAAAAAAAAACAACATTTATAAAGCGCAACTGAAGATTGTATGTACATTTTGTTGGCTGTTGCTAGATTATAATGATGGCAACCGTCATTACCATGGAATCTTTCAAACTTCTGAAATAACACTGAATCCACCCTAAAGGCGAGTACCTACCTCTTAAATGACAAATAAAGTATAATACAATATGGATAGTGCTAAATCCCTCTTATATTTCACTGTGTGAAATGTTTAAAATTAGAAAATATAATCAAACGTTAGCAATATTTATAATGCGGTACTATTGCAACGCTTGCCAATTATAAATTGTACGCATAGATAAAAAAGGAGAATAAATTGTATTATGTAGTACATTGTAATTTATAGTACCTATTTAAATTTAGCGTTTAGATAGAATTGTTCTTGTATTTGAAATAACATATTTTTGTACCAGTGTTGTTTATAACACCAAATTATGTACCATGTTATTTTGTTATTGTACCGTTATCGTTAGTATGTATTGCGGCGAACGCTTAAAGGGGACATGGGGTTTCATTTTAATGGAATTTTTGTGTTTTTTAACTGATAATCTGTTACATTTAGACAAAGGTGAATGGAATCTTTGCAGGGTAAAGGCCTAAATGTGGTAATGTTATAGTTCTCTAAAGTATATAATGTTACCTACCAATATAGAAATACTTGTCCCCTTTAGGAGATACCTATGTATATTACCTGTGTTTGTATTCTGTATTGCTTTGTAGTTAATTAATACATAATATAATATTTAAGAGTTACATTGTAACACTTCATCTATTTCTATTATTTTTTTGTCTGGACAAACTACTAAATTATATTATTTTTGCATAATATTAAGACAAAGCACGTTTCTTGCCACTTCGAACTATAACACTTTGATCTGAACAGTCTTAATTTTAACACGATGGTTATAAAACAAGGGTATTTGTCTGAAAAAAGTTTCCTAACTGTTAAATGACATTGCGAGTTTGTTACAATAGGAAGTATATAATATTATGTCCCACACTTAATAACTTGGCAATAAAATATGCTTAATATCGGATCGTAACCTAAAAAAGAAATTACAATAACAAATTATTTTAATGTGCTATTGAATATTTATTGTCCTACGACTAACTGAATTCATTGTAATTTAAAACAAAAAATATCGCAAATGTACTTTGTATGTTATTAGTTTATTGTATTGTATTTCCATTAAAATATGAAGCGAATTCGCAATAAGTGTAATATTGAAATTGCATTTTGTGCGAGTGTCGCACAGTTTTTGTTATATTTTCATGTTGCACTCCCTAGATCAATATTATTGGTACAAATTAGACGCGTTGTTATTGGTACAATTTATTAGAAATAACTTAATAACAGCAATTATCATGTTAACGGATTTTATAGCTTCAATATGAACATTACGTTTTGGTTTGAAGTATCTACGTAATTGTAATAGTACCTATCTATGATAATTTAATGTATATGTTATTAATATTTCTTATATATTTAAAATTGTTACGGAACTAATATTGTATTTCCCCACTAGAATAATTAATCGTTTTGATTCAGCGTTACTAATCAATATTCTTATGAGATGTTCTCATATTTTTTTTCGTGAAGAATAATAAATGTGTTGTGAGAATATTTAGAACTATACGTAAGCTCCTATGTACTTATGTATTTTAGGGCTTCCTTATAAAAGTTATCGTTCAGAAATATAATCATGCATAAATGAATAATGAATTTATGTTTGTGAGCAATTTTTTATACTCTGGATGTTATGTTAAAATATAATATGTTGTTTTCCAACATATTACATAAATTATGATTTGATAGACTTAAATGGTTTTTCTTTTCTTATTTTTATTATTATTCTAGTTTTAATTTTGCTTATTGGGCAATGGAATGCTCCGATTGTTTCTTTATTTCTTTGTGTTAAGAACTAAAGTTAAATATAATAACAGAATTAGAAATGGTACAATGCATAATTCTGCTAGTAATATTGCCTTTTTTTAGTTTAGTCAAAGAATAACAATTATGAATAATTTTATTTCAACAATAACTTCGAATAATTGAAAAAATTAGTAGAATTATGCCTTCAATCTATTTCAGTTTTGAAGCATTTATAATTTAACTCGGGTTTGTTAACATTGATTTGTTAATTTTGTACAGTCTTTAAGAAAAAACAAACTGTTTCGAATTAGAAATTAATTGTACTTAGGTATGTTTTTCTTACCGATTGTACAAGAACCCAAAAGTAAGTGTATTTTTTGTAATTGTAATCATTAATGTTCCTTTTCGTTTCCTATCTTTAAATAAAAATATTAAAATCTTATTCAGGCGTTTTTATTACATTTTCATTAATTAAACTTGATATCCCTATGTTAGGGTTTTCTTCAATATTCCTACATCGGATACCTTGGTGTTACTGACGTATGGACGACGGTGATCACTTACCACCAGACTAAGATGTGCTCTAAAAAATGTACGGTAATAGTTTTAATTACTTTAAGATTGGTATAAGATACCGTTGAGATAAAACTAGTGGCTGAACCAATAGGAAAGTTCTCACATCCTTTGTTCAGCTGGGTTTACTAAAAGCAGAAGTTGGATTGGACGTAAGAATAAATAATAAACATCGTTTGGTGAAGAAGACTAGAAGAACTTGGCTATAAGTTATGAATTCCACTTCAGGTTTAACTAAAGAACTCCGCGCGGAGTCAATAGAATCCATTTTGCCTACGGTTAGTTGTAGATTGATAGACAGTAGACACTCACATCATAATGAAGCGAGATAAAGCTTTGCAAAGCTACTGAAACTGAAACAGATTAGAAGTATCATATTTATAATATCTACATTTATAGTATATAAAACTCAAAGTGTCTGTTCGTCTGTCCGGGCATCACATAAAATCCCTTGAACAGATTTCGATAAAAATTGGTAAAGTTGTTACTGATACCCTGGGTCATATTTTAGACAACTTTTCATCCCGGAAAATGAAAAGGTTTCCCGGGAAAACAGAATAAAAGTTTGAATAAGTTAAAACATAATTTCCGTATGCAAAGCTGTGGGCAACAGCTAGTATATAATATTTCGGACTACTGATCCTAATATCCTACTAATATAAATGCGAAAGTTTGTACGGAAGTGTTACCCTTTCACGCAAAAACTACTAAACAGATTTTCATGAAATTCAGTACATAGGTAGAACATTATCTGAAATAAGGCATAAGGTACTTATTATCCCGGAAAATGCGACTAAAACCGCGGGAAGAGCCCTAGTTTGCTGTACACATATGGACTGATTATCCTGTCACACAGAATGCATTGTCACATACATAGTCACGTTAAGTAGACTCCTCCGTAATCTAATGTATCCTATAGATTCTATACGTTTTTAACCGACTTTAAAAAAAGGAGGCGGTTCTCAATTCGACTGTATTTTTTTTATGTTTGTTACCTCAGAACTTTCGACTGGGTGAACCGATTTTGATGATTCTTTTTTTAATCGAAAGCTGGTGCTTGTCATGTAGGCCCACTTAAATTTAAGCGAGATTTATCAATGGCATCCATGAGAAAACCATATAATTGTATTTTGTGCGCAACAAATGGACGAATAACTCAATATCACGCCAACCGATTTCGATGATTATTTTTTAATTGTTAGGTAAAGAATTTACTTTATTTGAAGTCGGTTACTTTGTTAAAATTTTAGATTATAATTTCCAGATATAAAATTAAAAATTGCAAATTGTTTATGAATGTATTATGTTTCGCTTATTATTTAAGGCGTGTTATTAAGTGTATATATAAGGCAGTTAATCACAAACAAATAATTTTGTACAGTAGGTAATTATAATTTTTATGTACCTAATCGAAAGTACCTACATAATAAAATACACTGAATAATACTTCTTTGGACTTTTTGGAAGTAGTAACTAAGTATAGAACCTTATAAAGATGAGAAATCATATCACAATTCACAACCCGCGTATACTTCAAACACAGTTTTATCTCGGAATGTAGAAAAAAGAAAATAATATAGTATAAAATCCTGCTAGTCGAGAAAAAATAATCCGATGGCCATCACCATTTTTAAATTCGAATTAAGAACACGATCTGTACAATCGCGCAAAAACTATATCTAGTCTGTTATTGTGCGAACGGGTATAAAAACGTCCAGCTTAAATTGACCTGTTGTAATTTCCTTTTCTTTGCGTCCTTTTAAATTATATGTCATACCAGAGCTCTTTTTAACTGGTACTTGTATATTGGGCATTAAGAGTATTCGATATTTAATATTTTCTGCTTTACGATTGGCCAGCTCTCTGCCAATAAGGTCGTGTGATTGATAACGGTCGACCAGTGACAAGAATTAATTGAGAAGACGTCATACAATTTTTATTGATTGGTTTCTATGAATGTTGATGCAAAGTTTTTTCCTTGATTATGCACTTAAAATACGATGTTTTTATTTTAATAACGTCCTATTAGTTATTACAATATAGTATTAATGATCGCGCAACATTTTAATGTAAAACTGTAGCATAGGGGTTGGTAATGAATAAATTAGTAAATGCTTGTATAATCACCCCTGTTACATTTGACAACAAATATAAAAAAAGCCTGTCGCAAGATATCTACTACCCGAGTGGCATAATGCCGGACTATCGTTTAAAGGGGATTTTAGGAAATTCGATTCCGAGGGAGGCAGTTTGAATGATGAGTTTGAACTCCTGATCTCGACCACAAATAATATTGGGAAATGGGCAGGATGATGATGATAATGATGATGATGTCTTGAGACCACTGCTGGTCTCATTATAAGGAAGCCTAGAGTATACTTCAGCATGCGGCTCAAGTGTGGTTTAGTGGAGAGGTTAGCCATAAGTCATAACCCAAGTGTCGCGAGTTTTTATGCCCCAGAATATTTCCGACAAGACTAAGAATGCTAACAACTTATCTGCCCACCGTAGCTCGGAAACGCCAAAGAAATTTTGTCACTAGCGGTCACCCATTCAACTACCGACCGCGCCCGCTGTTATACATATAAGAGGGGGCATAAAACAAATGCTGCTGATCACTTGAGATCAACCCAAGCCCTCGAACTCGGAACTACTCACATAAATACCACATAAATGAATCGAATCCAAGAACTGTCTAGTTTCTTCCTACTGGGGTTATATTTTCATTCATTTATTATGTTATAATCTCCATTGCAGTGACAGGCCAATTTAATAGATGTTCGATAGCCGTACGTTGGTATATCAGTAAGGCAACGGACGCGAGCGTAGAATAACTGTCTTTCTTTATGGAGTGTATTAACCGTTTTGTTTTGATTTCGTATTGCATCGAAAATACAACTTATAACTAGAGTCCGAGGGACCTGCTTATACTGGTTTTCGTACGTTGTAATCTAAATACGTAAAAAATATTTTACGCTTGATTTTACAAGGAATGAGGTAATCAGGGTAAAAATACCCTACCATTACCATATAGTAGGGTAAAGTTATCTGATTACGTGATTTTTAATCACAGATGCGTTGCCCCTTAGGGGTGTAACCGCCAACCTACACCCTTTCGACCGGAACAATTTTTTTAATTCGGTGATAATATTTGACTAAGGGGCACGATGCCTTGCGTATTTGTGGAATATAAAAGTAATAGAAGTACAAAACTTGCAGATGAATATGAGCTTAAATGCCGAAGCTTTTACGTTTAATATTCCACACTCATTTTCATATTGACCCTCAAGTCATATGAGTACCTACTTATCACGGAATTAAATCTGTCAGGTGAGTTTACTAATCCGTCGGGATTAAACTGGATGTTATAGGTACAGGATCCACCGACCTTTACAGTGTCATTGACAATGGCCTCGTCCGTTATTCAGCAGGTTACACCATGAACCTTCACGGAAAGTTTTTATTTGGGCTCTAGGATAAATGGAAACCTAGACAAGGACTCATAGAAATAAAGAGTAACGTAGCCGGTTCCACTCAAGTGTAGATAACTTGACAATAACAAAAGCGATAACAAAAAATAGGTAACTGTAATTAATGTAGGAAGGTTAGGTACCTACCTACTTATTGTTTTTAAAAGATGGGGAAGATGTTTCATTCGCAGACTTTTCTAGTGCTTGCGTTCTTTTACTAGATGTCACATTAACACACTTCTATAACGATAATGAAATGATTTGTTACTAAGTAAGTGGGAAGTAAGTAAGTGGGAGGGCCACAAATAACGCGGGTCTTACCTTTTCTGATGGGCAATGGTGACGTACCATCAGATGATTAGTTTGCATGTTTGTTTCCTATTTACTTTGAAAATCACCCTAGTCCATAGGCTTTATTTCTCTCAAACATGATTATATTAGTTACTCATAAGTTTACAAAATTACTATGAAAATACACGTGAGTCACGTTGGAAGTCTTGCAAGGATAACTATGTACCTTGACAAGTATACGGTATATTAAAATGGCTGCCTACTACATACTTAACATACTCATTCTGCAATAATCCAAGTTGGGAAAACATGATTAGACTGGGTACATACGGGAAGATGTTCACTTAAAAACGCTAGCGAGATGCAAAATATATCTTAACTTATCTATGCCAAATTACAGCTTACTTGCTCTCTCCGCTAAGCAGCGCACGGACGGACGGACGGACAGACATGACGAAAATATAAGAGTTCCGTTTTGACCTCGGAACCTTAAAAAGACCAAATAAAAATATGTATTTAAATCTGTTGGTATTGAATCCTGTCACACTTCGTTCGGAAGGTAACGTTTACTAACCAAGCTACATTTATTAATCGCAATTATTCTGATGATTGATTTGAGATACTGAAAATATGATATATAAAACAAAATTTAGGCACTTTGTTGGTAATTGCATGATCCTCATAAAAAAGACATAATAAATACTTAGACCAAATTATAAAAAGTTGTAATAACCCGAATATCTGGTAATTTAGACTTAAATTGATGTTTATTATAAAAGTAAGGTAAGATAGTTAAATTAAGTTTTAAAGATTAAACCAAGCGTGGACAGAATAATTTCCTAGCATTATTTTTGTTTATATTCAACGTTGGAAATAACTAGGTGGTTGTTTCCCAGGCCTATAAAATATCCCATTTATTATTGAAACTTGGCGTTTTTTGATAATTATTAAACCGTATATTCTATATATCATTAGTTAAAATAGTGTACCTATTGGGTTCATATAACATCATTGGTTAAATTACTGATTTAATCTTACGAGTATCATTTACCTACTAATTAAAATTCTTTGGAAATGTAACAACGGAATCCAGGTTATTAATATAATGTAGTTGAGTAGTGTCATATAAACTGTTCGATTACAATCAAACCATGTACATTAACTCTCTTTGTTTACCTATATAGTTAGTGTGAGAGGTGAGAGGTGATCTTGAAGTGCCACCAATATTAGTTTTCCTGTGCAGATGTGATCTTTCAGTACCACCATTCTGTGCCGCCCATGGCCATCTTTGACAAACATCTTATTACAATACAAATTCAGCAGTCAACGCCTATTATTAAAAAAGTATTAATAAAATTAGTTTGTTGAAAAAAAGTTTTGTTAGAAAAAATGTGCTCAATAAATAAAACAAAAAATAAATAAAATTGCTGCTATTTTAACTTGATTGGTCTGGGCGTTAATTAATCAGTCAATCAAACAAAGAGTTTAATTTATTACGACAATGTAGGTATCAGCTGCGATAGACAAGTCCGGGACTCTCGGGATTGAATTGTTTTACGGGATTGCGATAAACAGCGCCAATTTAAACAGGCCTCGGTAATAGGATTGGCTGTGAAGGCAGTCTGAAGAATGAATTAAAGGTGTTGTTTATGATTAACTACTATGTTTTTAAGTTCGCTTACTTAACGCACCCTCAGTGGAAAAAAGGCATAAGATGAAAATTGAAATTTTACAGGAGAACAAAAAAAACTGTTAAAATATCAGTAAGTAGTCAAAGGAAAACCGATAAGATTAATGTTAATTTTTTTCAAATTTTTATCATTAATCTTTTTGTTAATACTAATTGACCATATGCAGGTTTTGTCCCTCTTTCCAATCATATTAATAACTAAAATTCAAACTAACACGGCTTATGCTTTTTTCCACTGAGCATGCGATATAGGTACTTTGTTTTTAGGAACGCATGAAAGAAATTTTATGACACGTTGATAATAAATCGGCGACTAGTTATAGCGATTATATTTAAAGTTATGTATTTTATTGTACATGTAGGTACACTTGTTATTTACAAAACACTACTCAAAAACAGGGTCTGCTGTTTCGGAGATTACCTGAAACAAACGCGCAGACAAATAAGAAACAGGCAAAGTTCCAAAAATCATTGTTACAGTATCTATTGCGTTGGTAAACACTCGCAATAATAGTCTTTCACAAATATTTTTAATTTACAGAAATCGTTCATTTTACACAATACCGTTAAATTTCACAAACACATCCAAGGCAATTGAAACATCCAAGGCTTTTTCTTAGTTACTACGTTTATAAGGCCTGAAGATATCTTATCTTACGGCATTCGCCATCTTGGTTAGTTACTTAACTCTCTCTAATCCACACGCATCACATCGAAAAAAGGTTTTTGTAAAAACGTAATCGATACTTTTCAGTTTAATTACAAAGACATGCAGAGCTATTTTATTCTCCTAAGTCTATGGGTATAGATAGGTACTATTTCATTCCGAGGCACGGTTGTTTTGTCTTGCTTCCTTTTCCCACAAAAGTATTTAATATAAATTAATCCATCGAATAGAATTAATGTTTACTACCAATTCAGCCGGCTAATTATTTAAACTATATTTAAAGGGAATTCAAAAAAATATAACATGTGGCAAATAAGCATCGACCAGAGGTCGATATATGAATAATCATAGATCTAATAATTCAACAAAAACAATAAAATGGGCGGGGCAAAGTTTACATTGTTTGAAAATTTTCCGCTCTGATAAAAACAGCCATTACAATTCAATGGGGGCCATACATAAATATTTCGCGAATGAACATTCTATGGACGCATTATTTTAATAATGTTAGCCATAATTGGTTCCGCGCGTCAAATTTTCATAGGGTGACCATGTGTTACAAAAATAGATGAACTATGAAAACTACGAATTAACTTAATGACTAAAAAACTTAATTAGTGTTCCTGCAATGATATAAATGAACACAGCATATTATCATAGACAAAAAAATTTGCAAAGCTAATCTCGACTCGAATTTGTATAATGTTATCCCTGGCAAAGAATATTTATTATGATATAATGAAAAAAGCACGCGTATGTATTCGAATAAGAATGACCAGGGAAAGAAGTAAACAAAACTCGTTTAAAAATCTCGAGGTTTCACTTAAAAAAACTGCATTGTCGATCGTGAAAAAAGTAGTTCTGACGTTAATGAAAATATTGCATAAAGTGAATCTTACTTTGCCTATCTCTGAATATTATTATTAAGAATTCATTAACACACATTATGCATTCATTGATTGTAGATAAGAGGACTGATAATGAAATCAGGTTACGCTTTTTTTGTTAATAGCCGACACGCGATCAGATAAGCCTTTTAAAGTAAATAGTCACTGCCACCTATGGAGCTTAGTAAGTAAATGGATAATCCGCTTTTTAATTTATCCCCACAAACATGCAACAGTTTCTGTTACAAACGTTTCAGTATTGCAATGGGTACCGTAGGTCCAAGCAGAATGTATAGCTTAGTTCCGAGACGGCACTAGTACTTGGGTTGACCTGTATTTAAGGATGGACAGATCATCCCAAGACGCTTACACCATAAAATTGAATATTATAAGAGGTATCCAGAGACGAGCGAGAGAAAATCGTGGTAAGAAGTCATCGCCGCCCATAGACGATACAGTATTATCAAAACTTTAATATACCTATATACTGTAGACCAGGTACAACTATCCGGAATGTATGAGGTAGTATATCCCCCCTACATTAACATCTGTACCCCGCGCACGCGACTCCCTAAACAGTCGCGTCCGCTCCGCGTATGGCGTCGTTCATTGTCCGTACTCCTCGCAGTCCACCCATCGCTGAAGGACGATTTTCATTTGAATAATAAGGAGTTTTCCTCCTTTAGGCGATAAAGTATGACATGTGTAAGGTTCCTTAATTAAAGCTGGCAACATCGAAGAAAGTGAAAAAATATGACGAGTGGGGACATACTGGCAGAATGTAGGCTATTAAAAATAAATAATGTATCTGTGAGGGCGATGTCAATGTGAATGTCAATGTCAGAAGAAAAACCAGATTGGTTATTAGTGTCAGATAGAATAGAATGTTTATGATTATTGGGATATTAATAATTTGTTTAAAATAGAATAAACGAAGTAATTGTATAAATGTGTAATGGAATTATAACAATGTGAACCGGTACAATGGAGTTTTACTACAGAATCAGAAGTGGGATGTGGACAATGCTCACTTTGTTATTGTTATACAATAATTTACGAAAAGCTACAAGATTATCTTGTAAGTTCATAAAAGTGTCCTTTTAATAATAAGACTAATTATATAGTTGTCAGGAAAACTATATTTTTGAGATTCATTTAACTATGACATGTATTGAATAGGCATAACTGAGTTGCAGATCAGTTCACGGATCACTTAAATGATTGTTGTCGAACTGCGTCTCGGCTGTATGAGTTCATAATAAATTATGATTTGAATCGAATAATCGAACCGGTTCAGAACTGAATTACTCACCTCTTGTACTAATGTTTTGATCATTTGGTAACATTTTGTAATTAAATAGTCATAGAAATAAACGCTATTAAAACCTGCAAATTAAGCGTAAATGTATGTATTGTTTCAATCGTGGTTGTTATAAATAAAATTTGACGAAACAATATCTTAATGTCATTGCTCTAAAATCAAATGTCACATAATATTATTATAACTATGTCTAACCTCAAAAACATAAGAATAATTCGTGACTTTTCAGTAACTGTCCCATGCAGCTCTTATTAGAATATCATTTGTATTCTTTTGGGTTGAATAGATTAATAATAGATAAATTGATCAAAGTGTATTATGTTATTCATTGTAGGCAAATTAACTCTTTATTTTATGAGGACTTTCATGACTAAGGCAACAAAACGTGCGATGATCTCGTGTCAGAGATCGTCATCATAAAATGAAAATCTAGTAAAATTTAATCATTTTTATATCTTAGATTCTCAGCCATGATGATTATTGGTGGACTTTCAGAGGGTTAAATTTCGTTGATTTACTAGTTCCGATGTACATTCCAATTATGTTATGTTAAATATAGTAATTTCAACATCATTAAACTTGTTATTTTATTATTAAATTCATTAATGATTTAAATAAATAACGCTTTGAATCCTGCAAATGGTTTGACTGAGTGATTGTTTCGCTATAGATACTTTTAATTGTAATATCTGTTATTTTCCATTTGTTAATGTAAAATTATTAATGGTTAAATTATTTATATTTTATCTACATGAGAAACCAGAAACCATGAAAATGGCTGAACTATTCGGCTGTTATGTTTTTAAACATTCATGATGATCCAAAGATGGTGAAACGGTGAAAAACTGATGTGATACACTGCCATCACAGCAAAATTAAATTATTGTGATGAGCAATTACTGAAGGTATAATACGAGTAAATAAAGGCAAGTAGCATTGAATGCTCCAAACCAGGTTCGAAAGTTTAATAGATAAGTCAAATAGGGATGCTGAAATACTGATTGAACTTGCTATACCTACTTTGGAGAAGTTAGTCAATGCGATGACCACTATCTACTACAGGAAAAGTGATTTACTTGAAATGACTCTGTTGAATCAACTACACAGGAAATAAAGATATTTAACACAGAAACCGGAAATAAATCTCCTGCTTCCATGGCTTATTTGATTGTTCATATAATATATTTTGTTTTCATATACCTACTTGTATAATAATTATAATAATTGATGGTATGATGTGTTTCGATGGTATGATGTGATGTGGTATGTCGTATCTATGAAATTAATGCTTTGTTTGGTGACTTTTACCATCTTTATTATTATTGGTAATGCCATGTTACATAGTAGTACAATAATTTATAATTATTGAAGAATAACCACATTTCACAATGCAAATAATCAAAAATTGTATGTAAAACCCAATTTTATTGTTTTTGAATTTTCTATAATTAGTATAAATAAGCCTAGTTCACCAAAATTTTTATTTACCTGTCTAGTGCAGAGTAACATTTATGATAATTATTTAAATTCTAACATATTGCGATGCAAGGAACGTCGCTCGATTTTTATGTGTTCCAGATGTCATGACATGGCATGATGATGAAAATTCTTATAAGCTGTGAAGCACCAGACCGCCATCTTTGTACTCACTAGTAGAAACTCAATTATGCGGGTCCGTGCGCCTAGGAGCATCTACAGACTTGTATGCAACGCAGTACTCGCAGAGAGCACTTTTCAATGTTTGAAAGAATTTTTATGCTCCGGAAAAATAGAGGTGATCTGTATCCATATTTTTATTATTAAATTAGTGAAAATTAGCTGTTTTATATATCTATGTTTATTATCATTTATGTTACTAAATTTTCAAAACAGCTTATTTAAATACCCAATTTTGTGACTATATAACTATCAAACTGGATATGTGACACTTAACACTTGAGAGACCATTATCATTGAACATGATGTCACCAATCATTTGGATAAATTATATCAATTGGTTTTTGTCAGCAACTCCATTCTTATAATTTTAATTTTAATTGAATTAATTAATTTATTCTTTAAATTTTTTATGGCAAAAATAAATCTTAAATCTTAATTACTTACGAATTCGCTCTTGATAGAGTAAGTTAAATACCAGAGGATCAAGGCTTAACGGATTAATATTGAACCAAGTATTTGTGATCATGAGGAGAGTGATTAAGTTTGCTTGAGGATTGGTCTGTACCGGAGGTCATCGTGTAACCATGTTCCAGTACGGGCAAGTGGTGACCGCAACACACATAACAGATTAGTTTTGAATCAAAAATACATAATTAAGCGTTGCAGCATTATTAAGGGTCATTTAAAGTAATTTATTGATTAGATATAATATGGAACGGAGGAAATACAACAAACTAAAATAATTTCATAAATAATTAAATTTGAGTTATGTGATTATTGTTATTTGAGTAAGTTTGAGTTATAAAAAGAAAACGAAAATAAATTCTAACCATTACTTTATTGTCTGCGAGTTCTAGACGATGAACCTCGTTGAAAATGATCAACGGTAGCATTCGGCGACGCTTTCGCGAAAATCCCGAAGTGCGTGGTGACCACGTTATTAGACGATGTCGGAGCCAAGTTCGAGAAAGTGTGCGGCAGGCGGTAGACCGAGTCACTGGGAGAGGTTCGTGAGGCTTCCCAGGCGTGGCCTCTGTGCAGTTTGCTGGTGCGGCTAGATCAGAGGCTCAGTCCGCTCATTGGACAGGTTCACGGGTGTTTAACTTCAAATAGTTACTGATAGACTCGCCTATATTTTTAATTGTTGAATGGATAAAACTACATTATCAGATGATCAATGTAGTCTCAATTTAAGTAAATTTGTGATTTTAACAAAAAAAAAAAAAAACGTATATAACACGTATTCGTAATTTAAACTGGATTGGAACTTAAGACATGTCCTATAATTTGAGTTAATGTATGACTGTTTTGAAGTATAATTCTAAATACATTTCTATTCAATATACCATTGCTCTTCTTTAGCTCTTCTTTAGCTTTGATTTATATTGAACGATTAATTTTATATGATGCATTACTTGTCTATGATCAGTGTTCGTACATGTTCAAGTATGGAAGTATAACTTATTTGATTTATACAACTAATTAAAGTTTTTTTTTTATGATATGTGTTTAAAGATAATAACAGATTGGATTTTAGAAATTAATGTGATGCAATTTGAATGTACAGTTGATACGTTGGAACAGATCTTTAGGGTTTCTTCGACTACTTTAGGGATATGGTCGTCGAGAGCCCTTAATTAGTATCAAGAAGGTTGCGCAGTACTATCAAGGATGTCGTATAATGATACTCGTCTGCTGGTTATCAGAGGAATAATTTAATGGTACAAATACACGGCTTATATACAAACAGTGTAGGCAAGAACGACCAACAGAAAAATGCTAGATAAATTTACAGAAAGGATGGACCAATAGGGACGAACACGTGTAAAAGTAATAAAATTAACAAGGTCAGACGATTAGAAAGTATTGCGCAATAATGTGTAATATGAGGTACTCGGTGGGTAAATGATAGCTGCGTCAGGCAGCTACAGATCCGTATAAATCTTTGTGCCCTTTGAAATATAGCATTATTATTTGGATTGAATTGGTTTTAGAACGGGATATGAATGTATATGAATTTCGAGGGGTAAAAGGTTGCGTCAGATGGGGCCGCGCCCATCTGATTATAGACCTAACCCACTGATCTCGAGGGGTAAAAGGTTGCGTCAGACGGGCCCGTGCCTATCTGATTATAGACCTAACCCACAGTTCTGAGACCCGTATAAAACCAAAGGCAAAGGCTGCTGCCAAACTGAAAGACTATCCATGACCACGACCACTCCGCCAGGAGTGTACGACTAAGAAGAAGAAGAATAAAACCAACAATACGCGCATTATTTAAAGATATTCAGTTGCGCAGGAACAGACATATGTAAAACCTATTTAGGTGAAATAGTAACAATTTTTAAGGAATAAATTCTTCATAGTACCTAAACACTGTTATTATCTTTATTCAAAGGCCTAAAGTTAATTTTTAATATCTATTAAGTTGTATATGATATACATTGTGAAATTGTAAGAGTTGCATGTATTTGCAAAATTGTATTATAAATAGAGTTTAATTGTGAAGTACAAATTTAATGGGTCTACAATAAGATTTTTAGATTACAAGGTGATGCAAGAATTCGATGGGCTGTATAAAAGTCATCATCATATAATTTTATCATCTACCAGATAAAATAAAAGAGCTTAATGTAACTGGATTTAAAAAAATGAGATAAATATATATATTAACAGCCAAATGCTATATACAATAGACGAATATTTTAATAAGTAGAATGAATATTTTTATTAGGTTGTGGCATAATGATCTGACGATTTTTGCGGGGACATTTTAGAATATTTTTTACAGCTTCGAGAAAATTCCATGATTATTTATTTATTTATTAATAATATCATCCACAAAATTACAAAAACCAGCAATGATTACAGATCTCAGTCTTAAAATTAGTTTATTTGTAATTTTAATTACGGATGAACACAGCATGCATATTTAGGTGCATTAACATTGCACGTCTCTTATGTTATAAAAATGATAAAAAAATACGATATTAAATGTGCAACCTGTGTAGTAGGTATGAATACCTAAAATTGTAATAACTGATTAGGAAATTTCATAAGATTTTGGGTTTAAAACCCTATGAATTTTATTTCTAAATATTGCAAGCTTATCATGAAAGATGTCAATGGTCTTGTCTTTACTAAGGAACCCCTAAAATAGTTTGCATAGTTTAGGGATGAGAGAATTGAGTCCTAAGTTAGTTTTAAATTTTCTATGGGCGTGTAATGGCCTTGGATGTTGTGGTAAATTATATGGGATATAAAATGAGAAGAGTTGAAGTAGGTTCGAATTGTCAATGATACTATTTAATTGTTTGTACAAAAGATCATGTCCTGCATTTTACGTCTGTCAGACAATTTAAAATTATGAATACAATTAAGTGCGCTCAGTTTATCAGGTCAATAATTGACAAAGTAGCGAGTGGCATTATGGGTAAAATTTATTTGAAAAGATGATACATCCGCGTCCGCGTTTTCTTTACGAGTTCCGTTTGATACATGCAGCTAAGTAGGCGACACAAAATATATGCCAATGTATGGGAGAAAATACAGTCTCTTATCATACAGTAGTAGATTGGTTTCGACGTTTCTCGAATGGCGATTGTGATCTTGAAGATAAACCTCACGAACGGCGACCGGTTGAGGTTGATGTTGATCGCCTAGCGCAGCTCATTGACGAAGATCCAAGGAGGCCTGCTTGTCAACTTGAAAATGAACTCGGATGCTCCCATACTACCATCGATCCACATTTGAAAGCGATGGGTAAAGTATACAGGCAAGGTCAATGGGTATCCCACGAATTGACGGATGGACAACGGATGATGCGAGTAGCGATTTGTACACAATTACTGACTTTACGTAGCACTTTTGCGTGGTTTCGTGATCTAGTTACAGGAGATGAGAAGTGGTTACTTTACGTTAATCATAACAATAAGCAACAGTGGCTTAGCGCGGGTCAAGGAGGAGTACCAACGACTAAATCTAAAATGACTACGCAGAAGGTTATGTTGAGTGTTTGGTGGAACATGCACGGAGTTAGCTACTGGGAACTATTACCGCAGGGAACAGACATAAATAGTGAACGCTATTGTGCTATGTTGGATAAAGTAGCCGAGAATCTTAAAGGAAAACATGGCAACATGTTTCTCCTCCACGACAATGCCCGACCTCACACTTGACTCGATGACTTAAAAAAATAATAATTAAGAAGCTAGGCTGGATTTCTTTAGCCCATTCTGCATACTCGCCGGACATCTCCATCTAATTAGGTACCACTTGTTCCGATCGTTACCGGCTCACATTATATGCATTAACGGAAAATCTTTTGATGACTGAGATACATTGGGACAGTGGTTGACAGAAATTTTTAACTCTCGTGAGTCCAAGTTTTAGCAATTTTTTTTTTTTTGAATGGTATAAAGTCGCTTCCCCAACGTCGGCAGGATAATGATAATGATGACGTTGATAATGATGCACTATACGTTCAATAAAATGTTAAGCTTGATTAAAAAAAAAAAGGTTTCTTAAAACATTGTCGGTTTGTTATGTTACAACACTTACAACCTAATTAATAGGTGAATATTTATTTCACAAATTTGTTTCATAACTAATTTTGATTGTAATTTATAATAATTTTGACAACGTATTCTTATTTTATGAAGCTTATTTTATAAGTTATTATTGACATTAACTTAATATTATTGACATCATCAGATATTTAACTGTCCATTACATAATTCTTTTTGTTTTTATGAATGTTTATTAATGTATATGTATAATTGTAATTTTCCTATGACATTTACTGAATGAAATTTAATTGAATTGCTTAACTGTACAAAAAAAAAAAGTTTCTTAAACATTGTCAGTTTGTTATGTTACGACACTTACAACTTAATTAATAGGTGAATATTTATTTCACAAACTTGATTAACTGTTTCATAACTAATTTTAATTGTAATTTATAATAATGTTGACAACGTATTCTTATTTTATGAAGGTTATTTTATAAGTTATTATTGACATTAACTTAATTTTATTGACATCATCAGATATTTAACTGTCCGTTACATAATTCTTTTTGTTTTTATGAATGTTTATTAATGTACCTATATGTATAATTGTAATCTTCCTAATATGACATTTACTGAATGAAATTGAATTGAATTGCTTAACTGTACAAAAAAAAAAAAAGTTTCTTAAACATTGTCAGTTTGTTATGTTACAACATTTACAACCTAATTAATAGATGAATATTTATCTGACAAATTTGATTAAATGTTTTAATCTTTGGCTATTAAATTTAATAAAATTATATTCTAAATAATAACAAATTTTGGTTGTAATATATAATAAGGTTCACAATGTATACTAGTTTTATGAAGGTTATTTGATTATGGTTTATAATTTATTATTGACATTAATCTAATTTTATTGATATCATCAGATATTTCACAATCCGTTACATAATTCTTTTCGTTTTTATGAATATTTAGTAATGTCTATAATTGTAATTTTCATAATATAACATTTATTGAATGAAATTGAATTTAATTGAATGGATTTGCAAAATTCGTGAAATACAGAAATATAATATGTAATTCTTGTAGGTAGGCTGTTGTATTTCATTAATGTTTTTATCAAATAGCTTGCAAATGTAACTTTTGACATATTTTTTTTTGTTTAATACTTGGTATAACTCGATACATGCTTACTATGTCTCCCCTCGCCGAGTGTAAGGTTTGTAGTTTTTTTCTAAATCCGTGTATGGGGACATACACCTGTTCAGGATGGACGAGTGTAAGGTTCCTTAATTAAAGCTGGCAACATCGAAGAAAGTGAAAAAATATGACGAGTGGGGACATACTGGCAGAATGTAGGCTATTAAAAATAAATAATGTATCTGTGAGGGCGATGTCAATGTGAATGTCAATGTCAGAAGAAAAACCAGATTGGTTATTAGTGTCAGATAGAATAGAATGTTTATGATTATTGGGATATTAATAATTTGTTTAAAATAGAATAAACGAAGTAATTGTATAAATGTGTAATGGAATTATAACAATGTGAACCGGTACAATGGAGTTTTACTACACATGGAACGGTGGAGGAAACATGGTGAGGAAATCTGCACACATGAGAGTTATCTGAGTGTTTTCAAAACTGTGCTGTTCTTTTTTCTATTCCTTGACAAAGCACCACGTGAACGAACAAGTGTATCAGTGATCAAATGTTTAAATGATTTTGGTTTGAAAAATAGCAGCGTAGTCAGCGTGTTGGTACACTTATTGCATTTTGAGTAGAGGCCTCAGTCCATCCATGATTGGTAACTTATACCTAAATACTATCAGTATGCAACAGTTTGCTGGTAGTGACGTCCATAGGCGATGATCACTTACCATCAGTTTGGCTGTCAGCTTAATGCATAAAAAACTTAGTAGGAAATATCCTCCTCGGGAGTTAAAATAACGGTACATACATAAAATAGTTGAAAGAAAAAGTAAAGTTTTCTTTATATACTACAATTTTAAAGAGAACTGCAGACATCTTCTTCTTAATCGTTTCGCTCTTGGTAGAGCGGTCGTGGTCGTCATATAGTCGCATTTGTAGCAGATGTAATTCTCTTCACAATCTCTCGCCATTTTGCTCTGTTGGTCGTCATTTTGGTACACTCATGCAATGGACCGCCCAAAGCAGATTTTATAGTCGGTCCATTGCAGACATCTATAAATGCACACTTTCACACCCAATTCTAAATATTATACGTAGAAGGAAAGCAATTTTAATTACACAATAAAATGACGAGCACCTAATTGGCCATGCGAGCAGCGTCTGTTGTAATGTTCTATGGGACCCGCTGGCTGCGACGGAGGCTAACAAATGGGAAGCTCTGTCTGCAATCCATGTCACATCAACCCTATTACGTGTACATTAGATGGAAATTCAGGATATCTTTTTGTAATCAAATTATATTATTGTTGTATTTATCCGTGTACATACATTTTATGGAATAGATCCTCGTAAAAATATTTAGAAGACATTGTTTGTCTATTACATGATACACATAACATAAAATATTGTGTTTTAGACAGATGGTAATACAATCATCGTTAGAATTTTAGTTTGTCTGTCTGTTTGTTTGGACGCGTATCACTTAAAAACGTTTGGTCTAAATTGGATTCCGTTTTTACAATTGTATTGATGTTCTTATTTAAAATCTGGTGCATTATCCCGTCAAAACATCTCTTGGAAGAAATGACGACATAAATAATAAGAATTTTAAAATTACACGCGTATGAAGTTGCGGATAAAAGCTAGTCCTTCATAGTGCAGGACTTTTTTCTTTAAACTTCAATATTCGTCAAGTAGGCTTGTTGGTATGAATCTGCTTGTAAAACGAGGGGTCCCAGAATCAATTTGCAGGCCAGGGCAAATATTTATCTGACAGATAAATTTTTGTTCTAACGTAAATATGAGCAGCGGGGGCATGAGTGATACAACCTGTGGATAAAACTATGTAATTTCACCAACAATTGGCAAGATCAAATCTCAATTTTCGAATTGAAACCGTCACCAAACCGACGACGAGCGATCGATAGCAATAGCGACTGTCAATCAGGGGTTGCGATACGAACGTAATCGAGCAGTCGATCAGGGCTTAATAAGGTTGGGGCAAGATCCCTGGAAAAAAGGTAAACTTATGAGATGGACCGATCGTGTTACGCGCACGCGCAAAAACTGCCTGCGTACGGCCAGTTGTACCGCGATTGGTCTTTACAAGGCACGGGATTCACAGGACAAACTATTTTATTGTTTTGTTTTGAGGTAACACTACACATGCATACATATTTGTCTATTTGTCCGTTTGTTCATGCAGTAAAATATAATCCGTAGACATCAATGTTTATGTTTTTACAAGCTTTATATAATAAGAGACTCAAATTTTCTTTGACTTTGGTTTCCATGGACTAGGATAGATGGCAAGGTTGAGTTGAAATTTAACGCCCTTAACGTCGTCAGGTATTATTAACTTAAATCTGATAAAATTATAAGGTCCTCCTCTGAGATATATGTGGATAAACACGAGTTAAAATGTAGGTATACTATTGCACATTGAAACATAAAACAGATAAGTTAAATACCGACGGTTTCAGTTTTAGTTTCTAACTAAACCCTTTACAACTTAACGTCGTTCCAGAATTTATTTACTAAATATCATGTCGTGATCTTGCCGCAGTCGTATCACAGAAATCGTATCGTGATCGTACCTCGTACTCACAGTACTCCCGTCTCCCGTAACGCGGTACGTTAGGGCGTAGCACTGTCTCCTGGGACTTCATAGCACACGGGGTGAGTTTTACTCGAGAGAAAAATATGCTAATAGCATAAATATGCATGATTGTGACGTTTGAGTTTGATGTAGATGTGTATTACAATTCAAGCCATGCTGTTAATTAAAACTTATTGGCCTTATTTGCATGTTATATTAATACGTCGCTTTTTCAGTAAGGAATAAATAATATTTTCTATTATTAAGTTTTAGTTCATTGAATAATTTGTTTGTTATTATAATTACATTGTTATATGTTTCTTTTAAATGTTTTGAGTAATTATTCAAATACATTATTTGTTTAATGATAAGAGCAAAGCCATTCTCTGGCATGCATTTGTCACAAACTTTGATTTAATACCATTCATATTACTAACTAAAGGAAGGATAAGTCGACAAATATCAGCTTTTTAGGTAGGCAACAGAAAAACTCTTTTTACACTCCGGGAAAACCATGGATGCATGGTAGATTGCATGTTTGATGGATTACTGGCAATCTATTTTGATGACGTCAGCAGATATGATTTTAAAGATTATGACGTGTTGGTTAAACATTGCTTTTTATTAGGACTCCTTTAATCATTTAAACTACCTGACATATCGCAGTGCCTCGTATGTTTAACATGAAATACGATTTTGGGTTAAATTGGTCAGGCGGTTACCATTTTAATCTTTGTCGTTTACCACCTGTTGGATTTATAGTCAAGCATAAACTTGTAAAAAAATACTGAATTTATCTATACTTAGATATTGAACGTTGACGTCGATTACCTTGAGTAGAAATAACATATTGGATATGAACTCTATAGTTGATATAACAGTTATAAATTTTATTAGGTTTATTAAAGGTTTATACGAGTATAATAGCGCATGTAAAAAATCTAGAGTAAGGTCAGTTAATACATTTATTCCTTTAGTTATTATACTCCAATCATTATAATTAAATAATAAATTACTAGTACCTTTGCCTGGGAAAAATTGAAGTTTAAAAAACATTTTTTGTTTATTTTAAGTATATGTTGATTACTTAAAAATCATAATAAATTTAATATCTCAAGGTTTATTTTAAAATTAACAACATTAAAATTAACTCACAACAAGAAAAAATAACACGGTGAAAATTTTTCGTAACGACTTCTTGATAATCGAAATAAAAAAAAGAATTCATAACACCGAATACTTGCAAGAACATCGGATAACTTCTATTGTCTCGATGACAATAGCTACGTTGCATTACCAGTTCTTCTTCCAGATGCTATCAGCATGGAGCTAGTGAGAAAGGGGTGTATTATAACAGCATTGCTGACGATATATTATAATTTATACAGAAAGAAAACAAATGCAGCGCCCAAGTTTGGCCGCCGACGCACCTGCGAGCAAATACGACACTGATTTCATAAAACAATGTTGTTTCGCATAATTCATAATTATATTCCTAAGTTATTAAATATCGTACGCAGTTTTTCTTCGAATTCTATTCATAACAAATGCTTATAAAATATCGCTTCATCGAGTCCGGTTTCGTGACTCGCGCTTTAATTTAATATTATAACAGGGACACGCGAGTAAAAAGCCGATTTGTAATTAATATCGGGGAGGTATACAATATTTGATATGAATATTTACGTCGGGGAGAAAAATGCGTACGTGTGGGGCGCGCCACTCGTCACTCGCGTAGCTTATGATATTCAGCGTACGCGCAGCGACAAAAACCCGCCGCGACCATTTCGGATGCGCGCGCGCAGTCTGCGGTTATTACGGGAAATCTTATGTTAATTACAATTATATACTCGTACGAACCGTCACAATGCGCAAAAACCGATATCCTATACAATTTTAATGCATTCGCAGGAATTTACGGGAGATTCCTTCGGGGACAATTTAAAAAAAACATGTGTGGGTAGATCGTGTTTCGAATTTCGATCCGACCTAGCTTAATGTTGGATTGGTATTTTTAGAGGCTGGGCGGAGTCTGGCCACTCGATATGGTAACGACACACCTCTAGTGCTTGTATGTAATGATGCTATGTACTAAGTGAAGGGACAGAGAGGGGGAGTCGTTAAGACCTCGAAATGTTACTAGGTTTTATTTGTATCGAAGCCACATACGAGCTCGCCTTCCCTCTATATTTTTTCCAATAAATTCGATTTACATTTTAAGGCAATGATAAATTCCTTGGAGGCTAAATGCGCTTAATTAGTTACAATATCTCCATTATGAATCTTAGTACAAAAAGTTGAGTTGTAAAAATATTTTCGTAATGTATTATAATTATACTTAGTCAACATTGTAATACAATTAGTTAAATGTAAGACATTTAGAGAGATTAAAAAAACGTAAAAACGTAAGTATTATAACTGTATATCTAGTTAATAGTATCATGCGTTACTTTGCGGAAATCCATTATTATTAAGTTAGTATTAGTCTACTTTGTAACAATCCGCGGTTAACACGGATGATGGTATGTATAATTGTATAGCATCATGTCCTTTATAAATGTTAACCTCGGATTGTTGGAAAGTAGACTAATGCTAACTTAATAACTGTATGTCTGTATGTTCAGTCATCGAACTGTATACCGGCGTAAAAGATAGAAACCGAAGGAATGTGTCAAATTAAGTGATCGTTTAAAACTTTCTGTAGCAAAACTTCTTGAGCACTTCTATGCTTCGAAGTGCACTTTAAGATTTCGTTACTGTTCCGAAGTAGAATGACTATAGGATATTTGTGATATTGTAGTTATTTAGCTATCTCGAAAGACTTCTAGGCAATATATGTTTGACAGCGCGCAGAAGGCTGATAAAATGGGACAGAACTTCAGACATGGCAATAGAAAATGTCGTTCGTACTAATTTAATTACTCCAATCATTACCTATGGCTCAAGGAGATAACAAGCACAGAGGTAAATGAATTTTTAATATGGAGAAGAGAGACTTTGGGGGGTCACCTTTGATGACCGAATTAAAAAAGTACAAAAATGCAAAGTGCACCGATAAAACACTGGTTGTGAGGTTAATATCTAACTACATTTTTTATTATTTTAAGATTAAAATAACGTTATTTTCTATTGACCAATATCGCCTTATTTATTTGATTTCTCCAACCGTTTACCTTAGCAGGAGCCTCGAGTTCGTCTTCACGATACTATGTTAAGCATTGACTAAATTATAAACACATGGACATGTTAATTTTACCACCATCATCATAACTGAACTGTGACCTTGGCGAAAAATTATAACTCGTATGTAACTTGACAAAAAGCGGAATTATTGTTGACTGACAGTACGCAGCGTGGCGCGTGGTCGGATGCCATCGCGATGTTATCAGAATGGATACCGTTACCAAAAAACTTGGACAATTTTTGTATCATAAATATGGGATGTAAAGGTTATGGGCTTGGTGACATGTCTTCGGTATTGAATAGTATAAGAGCGGATCTTTTCCCCTATAGTATGCTTGCTCAATGCATTTAATAAGTAATAAGGATAGCAAACGAACATGCCGTGCTACCATCTCCTGAAATGAGACGATGAATTCACACCACACTTTTGAGTAGATTTATTTAATTTATTTATTTATTTCGACAGTAGAACTAATGAGAAAAAATGTCACTAGTCTGACGAACAGACTAACGAGTACAACTAGTGGGTATAAAGCGCTAGATATGGATTAGTTTCCACTAGTCCGACGGTAGAATTAGTGAGAAAAGAAATCCCACTAGTTCTACGATAGGACTAATGAATATAGTGGGAATATAATGAATATAGTAGGAGGATAGAACTGTAGGAGGTTAATTAGGTCCTCTTAGTGTGAGGTATTAATAAAATATTAGTGTTAACCAGAATTTACCAGCTTACCAAGTAAATCAATATTTATTTATAAAATATACTTCCCTTAGTTAATACCCTGCCTGCGAAGCGAAAGGTCTTGGTTTCCATTGCAGGGCGTATTCGACTAATAATTTTATGATCTCAGATCATGGGTTCTGAAATGAAATGAAATGAAATTAAATTAAATGCTTTTATTCGAGGGTAGCAATTACAGCATACAGCAATAAAATGAGATACAAGTAAGAAAAAGCAAATAAAAATAGAAGGTAAGTACCAACTTAACAAAAAAAAATACATGAAACATTAATATGTAACATTTTTATGGGTTCCTGTACTACAGCGTGACCTCCGAACAGGCCCAGACTCAGCATAAGCCGTGCTGCACAATATAATATTTGAATGTTATTTTGTCCATCTCACTCGGATATGAGTGTTCAGTGTGTAAGCGTCAAATTATCCATAAGTATCCGTAAGTCCACTACATGGACGTGGGAAGTAGACCGCATCAAGTGCATCAAGTGCCTAGTATCCAGGCTACCTATGTTCGCGTATAACGTGTGACTAGCATACCGGACGTATAAGGAAGGCTGTTCACTTTCCTAAAACATCCGCCGGACGCGCACCGTTGCAGCGTTGTCCCAATACGTGGTGAATTGGTGATAACGGGTGGTTGATGCGTGCGATGTGAATGAGAACTGGTGAATGAATCAATCATTCATAAGGGAATGGTTGATTGTTAGCCTAGTTAGAGTTAGGTATTGATGTGTGAAGTGATTAGTGATGTAAAATGCAAAATGAGAAGTGAGGTGAGATATAATTGAGGTTTTAATGGAGTCGAATTTCCTGATGTCATGAGCTATAAGACTATTGGAAGGTAAAGTGAAGAAGAAAAAATTAGAAGTGATTGAAGGGTGAAACGTACTTGAGGTATGGAAAGAATAATTGGGAAGCAGTGGATATGAACTATAATAATATGAAGTAATGAAGATCATTATAAGACTACGTTTTTTATAATCATAGTTTTAATAACCATGTTTATTTAAGGAGGTATACATTAGCGGGCATCTTCTGGATTCAGAAGGCTCAGGACCGGTCAGAGTGGCGCAAGTTAGGGGAGGCCTATGTCCAGCAGTGGACCTCCAAGGGCTGATGGATGGATGGATGGTTTATGATATTAGATGAACGAGTACCTATGGCTTTTTCCAACGCTTTGGCCGCTTTGTTCTTTGGGAATATGAATAGACGTAGGTATACCCCTAACCAACCTAACAAAGATGAAAATAATTATAATAACCTAAGCAAAGAAAGTTCTCTTTGCTGTGGGTAAAACAGGAAAGTCTCTCGTAAGAAAACGCAACGCTATTTAAATCAAAAGCTAGCATATGTTAGCAGACGGAATCGAGCGATGATTTCGGTGTTATTGTTATCTAACAATATCATATTATAAGGACCTCACATACCACTTTCGGTGGCCCTTCTTGTCAGGACTTAGGTCTCTTCTAACTTACAATACTTGGATTGATCCTGAGCGTTCTGAGTACAGCGAAAATTGTATTCTTTAAGTTGTCAGGCCACCTGGGGGAGCTATTCTTCCTACGGCGTGGTTGCAATTTGACAACCATAAAGTTGTTATTAATGCCTTCAAATTGCAACTGAGCTTATGCGAATCTTACCGTATCTGTGTAATTTTTCGCCTATTTAAAAAGACCCATAAATATAAACAGGAATAATAAGTAAGATATCCAATCGATAGTCTACCTACCGTGGGCAGTACTAGGTGCATAAAGGTTTTTCTATTCTTCGTCATAATGTTAAGATTGTATCATTGACTAAGTACTTACAAAGTATATTCGTTAACCTCGATACTGTAATTAATCTAATGCCGGAATTTCGCGCGCATCCGGACAAGATTACTTCGATTGTTATGCAATTGGCGCGAAACTAACTGTCAACGTCCTGTCCACTTCCTGCGCAGCCGGAAGGGAAAATAAATAAATGGTGCTTCGTTCATTGGTCAGCAAAGCACGTAAGCGACAAACGGGGTCGGAATTATGTACTGTGATTGACATTGAAATATGAAATTATTAATGTGTCCGTTCGGTGAAGATTTGACCGCGCTTACGATGTAATGTTGGTAGTGTAAGTTAGTACCTACTCTATGCCACTAGGTACAGAGTAATATTCCTATGCTAGTGTGGTAGGATTTGAATTCTGTTGACATTCTAAATTATTTATTTTATAGTTGCTTTTCTGATAACTCTCGAAATTTTAGTTTATTTTGCATTTGGTTTTTAAGTTGAAAGTTTTTATTCATATTATGATTTGGAAGGCAAATTACGGTATTGCTTCAGTAAGAACTTGACTGAAGTTTTCTCATAAGAGGGCGTCGATTAATTACGGGAGGCTTTCAAGGGGAGGAGGGGGTCAAGTCCAATCTCATCTAATCTTACTTTAGGGAGAGGGGGAATCTTGTCAGAGAAGAAAAGGCGAAAGAAGATTGAAGTCTTCTGAGGCTCTGGCCCGAACTAGAAATTAGTTTAGACTAGAGATCAGAGAGAAACGAAACTATCGCAAGAGTGACTAGGCACTAAATTAGTGCGCTCACTATCCTTGACCGCATCTCCCCATTAGGTGGAATTGCATGACCAAAGTCAAGCATGAACTTATGTTAAGTAAATAAAAGTTCCCACAACATCCAAAATAACCCGTTTAAAATTGTTCTATTGTCCTTAAATAGGTAATTGATTTAGGTAAGTTCCAAGTCTATTCACTTTATTCTCGGAAACAGCTTGAAATATCTAGGTGCAAAGATACATTGTCAAGGTTTTTTCCTCCACCCGACGGTAATCGGCCACCGTCGTCCATGGATGGCAATACCAAAGGCTTCACTTATTTGCTACCAACCAAAAAATAAGAAAGAGAAAGAAACAGCCGGAACAGGGGACTGACTCAAGCAAGAGGGTGGTAGCTAACAAGGCAGGTTTCACGTAAGAAATCCGATAATATTAATGATTTAATAAAATAGATAGTCTTCTTTCGCCTCTTAAGA
Organism: Thymelicus lineola; assembly: GCA_963932265.1. Lineage (NCBI taxonomy): Eukaryota > Metazoa > Arthropoda > Insecta > Lepidoptera > Hesperiidae > Thymelicus > Thymelicus lineola. Next base: position 1,898,653 of record OZ010693.1, on the reverse strand, counting down.
CACCCTAGTATGCCGACACTTTATTACTGACTTATGTAGCAAATTATTTAGTATCGACTGAAGTATTGATTAACAAGTATTAGCAGTAGTAAAGTAGTAGTAACAAAGAAATAACCGACTTCAAAGAAAAAAAATCTTCGAATATTGACCACCAAAACTGTCACAGACCTGGCTTCAACCCATTAATGGCCCACTACTGGGCACGGGTCTCTCCTCTTGAGACACAGACCATAATTATATTATTCATTCTAAAAGCTCGCTGATTAATGAATAAAAGATCTGATCGAAAAATAAATCAAATCTGTCATTTTCCAATCATTAATTTGTTCTGGACACTGCACTTCACCCATTACGATTCTCATTTCACGGCAACGCATTGAGCAAGCCAGTTAATTAATAACAAACATTTGTTAAAGAATTGACCGTAACACATTAAACGAGCCAATCAGCAAACAAATAACACCGCAAATTAATTGCGAAGCACCGCAACCGATCAGAGCGAAGCGAAGGAATTAGTGATTTAGTAAATTTTAATCAAATGTTTGATTAATATTCTACCGTATTTAAGTGATTACCTACCCTGCCATTAATATTATTCATTTAAGGATTTTTGTTACTCTTTCATGCAAAAGATATTGAGCGTCTTCGATATAAATTAGAAATATTAAGGTTCTAATGAAAAATAACTGTACCATATCAAAATCCAGAACCTTCCTAAAATGCACGAATAAGTTTCAAAGTAACATACATATGTAGGTATAAAATGAAAACAAAAATCTGATAAGTAAATAAATGTCTTAACTTTTACTTAAATAATATACATATAACAATTATTCTATAATATTTGATAATAAGGTAAGTAAATACGTAATAGGTTAATTAAATATAGCATAAAACACGAAATTAACGATAGACAAACTAACATTTGATATCTAGGATACCGAAAACTGTCGGTTATACGTACCCACGTTACAAGTACGCACACATCCATATATGTATAATTACATAGATTATTACTTCCAAACCCAAACAGCTTAACATCAAAACTGTATACAGTACCCCTTAATACAGAAGCCATTTATAAATCAAACGTCATTTTCCCTAAGCGACGACAATCAAATCACTTGAAAACTCCCAAACACCAATCAGACTAGAGTCCGTAGAAACAGCGCAGTTACAGTTTATCACTAGCTCCATTCACTTTCGCAGCAGCAGGGAACCCCCAGACACCAGACACCACGTGCATCTCCATACGTAACCAGTACCATATTTTGGGTCCGATCCATATCCACCGTACTCCAGTAGCGACATATTTAGACCATCTCGGTAAGGCGGAGACCTTAACAGGCGAGCGCTAAAGACGCTCATTTAAGTACGGTCGCTTATTCTTTTTGGTCCGCTCCCCTAAAGGAGCTCTCAGTGTTATGTCCCGTTATGTTACATAATACGCCGAGAATGGCCTGTATTTACCTTCCCTTTTACGCGGTGTTTTTTAGCGACATGGTAATGACGGGCTCGGTATGGAAAACGTACCATTTTGTCGGAACCGGCGAGGTAGGTTGCGTTGGTTTGTCATCGTTGGCAAAGAGACAGGTTGTTTATTTGGGAAATCAATATTAAAATATGTGAAATATTCGGACATTACTGTAAGAGCTGATAAAATTATTTAAAATGTTATTAACTAATGCTACTCTTAAAAGTACAGGAAGGTAATTTTATCGAATATCTGGTGATATTTATGTATGTCTACTGAAAACCATGGATAACTCTTAAAACTCAAAGAAAAGGATGAACGTACTTATAATTACAATCCTGAAGCACTTACCTATAGAGCGAAAGGGTTATGGGTTTTATTCCCAGCTGATACAAATATGTGACAAAAACATGTTTCTTCTCGATACGTTGTGTTCTTCATATCTCATTTGGGTGAATTCTACCCGCAAGAGGTACTGGGGGTAGATCCATCCATCCATCACCTCTGTTTCTATGGCTAGCTGGTGGCAACAGGGGCTATCTGCCAGGCTAGCTGCCACACTGTTTCTTATGTTGGTCATACATGATCAAGTATACTTGTCAAGTTTGCAGCGGACTCGACGCGGCATCCAGTAAACTAGACGGTGTATGACCACGCTACAGCTATCTGGCCATATAACTATCTCATGCATACTGGATGACGCATCAAGTAAACTGCAAACTTGACAAGCACGCTTGATCGTAAAGGGCCACCATTAAATAAACCACTTTTTTCTATTTGATTACACTATTGGCGAGGTACTAATTTTGTTCCTCAAATATTTTATTTAATGTTAGTCTTGGCAATAATATCCATATTCAAATTAATTTACACATCTAAATTAATTGTTATAAACTTTAAAATTGATAATATAAAATGTACATTTATTATTCACATTACATAGTCTCATAAAGAGACAAATTAATATTGTTGTTTAAAAATGTATTTTCAGAAGGCTCAGGACCGGTCAGAGTGGCGAAAGTTACGGGAGGCATAATTATGTCCAGCAGTGGACCTCCAAGAGCTGATTGATGGATGGATGCTTAAAAATATTTTTATGCATATTTTATAATGAAACTAGATAATTTTAACTCACTTACTTATAATTAACTTTACCACGTAACATAGTTTCTTACTTACTAATAATTTTACCGTCCAAAGTTAAATGAGTTTTGTTGAACAAACTTAATCCAATCTAAATTTATATTCCTGATTGTGAGTCTGATGGAAAATCTTAAATTTATTAAAATACACAATAAGTTCTGTTTTCTCAGTGGTTGAACTGCACAAAGCTCTAACAAGGCGCACGGGAGCTTTCACTTGAAGTGGAAAGTACTTGAATTTTAATTTGTTTAAATGGACTTGGTTGCTTTCTTTGGTGACCTGCTGTGAAAACACAAATAAAAAATGACTTCAGGCAAGTTGCCAGATTACTGACTCATGTAATAATAAGTTTTGATGTACTTACCATTCTATCTATAAACTTAAGTTATTACTAGTGATGTGCCAACTCGGAAAAAACACGACTCGAGTAAACTCGAGTTGAAATTCAGGTAACTCGAATTGAACTCGAGTTACACAACTCGAGTTAGCAGGAAGAAACTGAGTGTATGATTTGTTACAAATTATTTTTTTACATATTTGATCTTCCATCCAACTCTCGAGACATGAATTTTTTGGAATTTTGTAAATTAATTTGATTAAAACTTGCTATTTATAGGCTAAAACAAAACTCAAAAATATCAACTTTGCTCAAAACCTGCTATTTACATAATTTAAACATATTTATTATCTCACGATTATAGAGTTTCTAATCATAATGGTCTATTTGCTTTATTATTTCGTTTCTTGATTGAGATGTTAAACAAAAGTGTTGTAGAGTTGTAGAGTTAGATTGTTTTTATTTCATACGTTAAACAAGGACGCCATTATGTTTATTATTCGTCTTTTAAACTATTCCATAACTAAATTTTTCAGTAGTTTCGGAGCCTATTCAATGCAAACAATCAAATCTTTCCTCTTTATAATATTAGTATAGATATATATCCAGAGTTGCCAAATGCCAACTCTACAGTTTTAACTGTAGATTTACTGTTTTTTCGTTAACTTTTTTTATGCTTTGAGCACGCAAACGAGCAGACGGGTCACCTGATGGTAAGTAATCACCTCCACCCATGGACATTAGCAACACCAGGGGCGTCACCAACGCATTGCCGGCCAAAAAGATGACGATAGACCCGCTTCTTGAAGGACCCCATATCATAGCTTAGAGAGAACACCGATGCATGTAGTTTGTTCCACAGTTTACACGTGCGAGGTAGAAAATGACGTGAGAACCGGACTGTGGACGAACGCCAGGTATCCAGATAGTGTTGATGGAACCTGGTACGTGATGTGCGGTGACGAAAATTAACTGCAGGCAGTAAGCCAAACAGTTCTTCAGAACATTCCCCATTGTACAGACGGTAGAATACGCAGAGAGAGCCTACATTTCTCCTCAACTCAAACGATTCTAATCCGTCTGTAAGCTTGGGATCGTCGAATAGACGAAAAGCTCACCGTTGAATTCGATTGAACGGATCCACTTGGCCAGCTGGGGCTCCGGCCCAAAAGTGGGAACAGTACTCCATGTATGGTCGAATTTGCGCCTAATAGAGCATCAACCTGTGCTTAGGCGTGAAGTACTGCTTAGCTCTATTGAGAACTCCCAATTTCTTTGCGGCTAGTTTGGCTTTACTAACCAAGTGCTCCCGAAACTGAACTTCATTCGAAATGTCGACACCAAGGATCCCAATGCTTTTAGAGATGTTAAGAGGAATGTTCTGGAACTGTGTTGCTATGACAAATGGGGTTTTTTAGCGGTTAACGCGCAAACTTGTGTCTTTTCGGGGTTGAAATGGACTAAATTTAGTCTGCCCCATTCCGAGACCCGCTCCAGAGATGTCTCGACTTCAGCCACAAGTTTTATCCTCTTCTCCTCAATCTGCACCCGAGAAAGATTTGCTTGGCCTGTATAATGGGCGTTACCGGTACTGTCATCAGCATAGCAATGAATATCACCGATATCCAGCATATCATTGATATGCATGATGAACAATGTGGGTGAAAGTACAGAGCCTTGTGGGACGCCAGCATTTATGGGCTTCGTAACCGAGCATGTTCCGTCAACGAAGACCTTGATGCTCCACTCCGATAAAGAATTGGCAATCCATTTGCACAATTTCTCGAGTACTCCGTAGGAAGGCAGCTTAGACAGTAATGCCTTATGCCACACCCTATCGAAGGCCTTCGCAACATCCAAACTTACAGCCAATGCTTCTCCCTTGCTCTCGATTGCTTCTGCCCAGCAATGAGTAAGGTATACTAAAAGATCGCCAGCTGATCTGCCGTGGCGGAAACCGTATTGACGGTTGCTAATCAGCTGGCGATCTTCATAGTTTTTAGTTTAAACCTCCAAATCTACAGTTTTTTTCTTTATAATACTAGCGTCATCTATTTTATTTAATGCGTACCCAAACTAAGGAATAAATAGTCAACCATCACCAGAAAAACACTTTAAAAACAAAGTCAGAAATTAAAAATTATTATGAGTTCAATGCTACCGATGACCATTTAAAGAGATTTTATAAAAATATGTACGATTTTAAAATCAAAGATGAAACTGAAAATCAAGTACTTTAATGCATCATGCATCTATTTTACGCTGTTTTTAAGAAAAGCTGTAGATTTACAGTTCACTAAGTAGAATTTTACAGTTTTCTACTGCTTTTTGAAAGCTTCTTTACAGTTTTTATCTAGATTAGGGTTGGCAACACTGTAATAATATCCATGCGCGCATCCAACGAACAAATCGTACTCTCACTCTTTCGCTTGATTCGTTCATTTACCGCCAGCCCAAACACGAGATTCAACTCGAGTCATTAGTAATCTGACTCGAGTTAACTCGAACTAAGCACAACTCGAGTCAACCCGAGTTAGTAACTCGAGTTGGCCATCACTAGTTATTACCGTGTACAATAAAAAGTGTTGTTGTTGTTGTTGTTAAGTTTTTAAGTAACAATAAGTAAGTAATAAGTTATCTTCTAGAAATAATCATTATTTTTCAATTGAATCGAAATTTTAATATTTATACTACGAGTATACCGACGAGACTATACCGACTGATAAAGTCGGTGTTGAGATTGTTAAACTAGAATTCAATCAGTTATCAAAAACATTCCTAAAACATTATGTATTTGTAATTAAACAGAGCGTATGTATAATCGTACGGAAACAAAATAGTTTTCTGGATTACGAAGTATCCTAGATATTTAAGTTACATTAACAAAGTCAGTTTATAAAATTGTAGCATAATCAGTTCAGTGGATCTTGCAAGATACCTTCTTGGACAGTCTGTAAAACATTATTTATATTTTTTGACTTCCACATGGAGGTTACTGATGTGCCTTGGGCGACCGTGACATTATCTTGTGACTCGTTTGCAGGCTATTATCATACAAAAAATCTAAATATATAACTAGTGCACTTGAATTAGATTGGTACAATAAGTACAATGGTCGCTCATAGCCCGGCGGCTTGTGTCATGTGATCAAAAAGTTAAGCAACAGCGGGCGCGGTCGGTAGTCGGATGGGTGACTGCTAGTGGTAAAAATTTCTTGAGGGTTTACGTACTTCGAAGGGCACGTAAAGCCGTCGGTCCGGTTGTTATCGTAAGATTAACAGTCGTTAAGCCATGTCGACGGCCCTCGGGTGGCATGAAAACTTCCGACACTCGGGTTGGTCACTAACCCCTCCACTAATCCGCACTGGAGCGGCGTGGTGGAGTATGCTCTAGGCCTCCTCAAGAGACCTAGACTCTAGACACCCGTGCCCAGTAGTGGGCCGTTAATTCGTATGTTTAGTGTTGGTTATTATTATTATTTATGTACCTAAGTCCTGAGGTCCTTAATCTGAAATGTAATAGGACCTTACAAATTCTTTAAGAACACCATTGAAGTATAATGTCATAGAACAGACATCTCGAACAAAATGTGCGCCCCGCTCGGGAGGTTCTATTTTGAAAATTGAGCCCCCGTTCTCCTTTCAAAATGGAACGCATCCATTGAAGGTTGAAGCCACGTGCGCCAATACATTGGGACATACGTGGTGTTCGGGGTGTTTGTTCTATACGCTAGTAATAGTACTTCAATGAAGAACACTAGGCTAGTAGTTAAAAATGCTCTTTGCGTCGCTCAGGTTCTTCAGACCGTGTCCAAGTATTGGAGGATTTACCGTCGGTTATCACATTTGTGGTAAGTAAGCTCCATTTCTTTCATTCGTAGCCAGTTTAATCTAACAGCTTCTAAAACGTACCAACTTTAAATCACTTTCTTTTCGTCTTTTCATTTTGCTAGTTGGAAATACCTTGGGTAAATGTATTATAATTTTCTGCAGTTTAATCTAAACTTTGTCCCAACAGAACTCTTATGTTAAACAGAATTTTGTACAATATTATTAGTAGAAATGACTAGTGATTCATGCTTGCGTTTCAAGGTACCTTCTTGCAAATTTCCTACATTTGATATAACTAATATTATATCAGAAGAGTATGTACTTAAAAAGCACAAGGTGAATATGAGTTAAGTATTAGAATGTAATGAGTGAGGGTAAAATTATAAACCATTAAAATATTATTGAGTAACAAGTTCACTTCAGTCAACACTCAAATATCCTTGATATTGATCTGATGAAGAATGGTGGGTACGATTGTGGAAACACACTTTGAAAGTTCTTCATAATGTTCTCAAAGATGTGTGAAATCGGGTAAGCCACACTTCACAAGTTGTGGACTATCCATGTTAGGAGACTCAAGCCCTAACAATGTTAGGAGTGGAACAGTTATGGGTCGCATTGAGAACAAGGCATGTCATACCAAATTATACTTAGGTAATATTAAGATTACAAAATTTAGATCCTTATCAGTAATTAAATTTGTTTATGATAAAGCTATTTTGTTTCTACTATATTCGCACGCTTTTCGTTGTTACGTTGTCTTTTTTAACCGACTTCAAAAAAAGGAGGAGGTTCTCAATTCGACTGTATTTTTTTTATGTTTGTACATCAGAACTTTGGACTGGATGAACCGATTTGGATGATTCTTTTTTTAATCGAAAGCTGGTGCTTGTCGTGTGGTCTCACATAAATTTGAACGACATTTGACAATGGCATCCATGTCAAAAGTACAATGTACAAAAAAAGAAGTCAAATGAAGTCGGTTAATTTTTTGGTAAAATGTTAGATTATTGTAGTTCCGAAATCACATGGTCTCCATACCAGAAACATGTTTTTCAGCGAAAGTACGGTACCTACAACAAACCCTTTCGTACGCAATTCCGATTCGCGCTTGACCAGTTTTATCTTGCGTCGTAAATGGAGTTGTCCACATTGCAACCAGCGATTATATTTTTTAAGCAACTGTTACTTTGAATGTATAATAATTTAACTTGTAAATTACAATGTAAACACATTTTTATTCTAGTTAACTAAATCATTAATATTCATAGCCTGTGACCAATCGATTGACGAATATGGAATAGAATTAACAAAATGGCGGCATTAAGACGGTTGTGTGCACAAATAGAACTAATTGGACTCGGCCAATACATTGCAATCAAAAGTTAAGTGTATCGAGTTAAGTATTTCATCAAATAAACTTCCAAAAATTAATCTATCTTTTTTCAGATTTGTGTTTCTTTTCCTTGAAGTTACCCAATTGCTGAAAGCGTATATGTGCAACAAATATAATGTTTTCGGTGTGGATAAAAAAGTATTTGATAAAAAAATATATTCATCCATGATCGCCCATGGTAAGTAAGAAATCATTGTCGCCTAATGACATGAGTTTGTTTTATAGAAATAGCCGGCAAATGAGTGAATAAAGAGAGAAGAAAAAAAGAAAAAGGTATAGTAGGTAACACCAGAGGAGTCGCCATGCGATGCTTTCCTGCAGGAAAACTTTTTCGTATTGAAGAACTCCATGTTACCTAAAGCTTAGCGCTCCAGGAATACCTACTTCAGAAGAAAGTTCGTTACACAGTTTGCATGTAGAAGAACGTGGTAAAAATATCGTAAGAATTATACCGTGAAAACTATACCTGAGAAATTCTTCATGACTTCATTGAATGGATAAACTTTATTCCGTGGCGAGTGATGTAAACTTGATTATTTAAAATCGACAAGATCGAAATGATTTTAAACATTTTGTTTTAACGTACAGAAGGCATGAGTTTCAAATTTGATTTGTGAATTTTATGATTTGATTGATACGGCCTATCATAAGTTCGAAAAATGTTTGACCGAATTTAATTTAACCTAAAACTTTTCAACTATTATTGTTTCGTTTTTTTACTTCATCGAAGTCACGTCTGCCACTGTATCAGTTGAGCTATTATCAATTCGAATTTTCGTTACTCCGACGTTTCATTTGGTCGAAAAACTTTTGTTCGAAATATTATGTTTCCGAACATTCATCAAAACGTACCTAAAATTAAATAATGATAATCTAATAGTAAATTATGGCAACTAAATGTTCAATTTAAATTCAGCTATGCAACAATACTACACTTTATCATAAATGTCGACGGAACCCCGCTTTGCGGGGTCTCTATTTCCGCGTAAAAAAATAATAATACGAACCTAACCTAACCCATTCAGTTTTAGATTTCTATAGCTCTTTTCATTGCGGGGAGCTTCGCTCTCCGAAACCCCTTATAGGATCTTTAATCACAGAGCAACAGCTAAGATCACTACTTGAAATTGACATTCAAAGTGGTTCAAACATCAAATCCATGACACCAAAGTCTCTGAAGTTTCCGATATATTTCAAATAAACAAAACGTTACGTCACACGTTGACAATGTTGCTTCTAATTAGAGTAGCCACAGAGATGGCCGACGACCATATCGGGCGGAGATAATTGTAGGCAAAACATCGTATTTGGTGATGCGAATTGACACTCAAACACTGTTTGGAAGTTCACAAAGGTTGCGTAAAACATTTCGTCATTGAGGACTTGGTGACAATGATCAGGAATTAGACAGAATACGACCATCTCTAGGCATCTGAATTTTCCATTTTTAATATCGAACAAACATTTGAGACGAGATCATTTGAAAGTTCAAATATCTTCCATACGTATATCGATCAGTTTTTTTATAATGTACACTATGATATTATAAACAGAAAACTGTGTAAAACTGTGTGGGTGCTTGATTATATAGAAACCACAGTTTACAGAAGCCGATAAATAAACAACAGATATAAACAGGTCAATGGTTTTTAATTATGAGAGAGCTTTAACGTTCTTTATTTGCTGACTTCAAAAACGCAATTCGTTTGATTATGTTAATGTTTGTTACCTTTTTTTATGTTAATAGCCGACAAACGAGCTGACGATCCACTTGATGGTAAGTGGCTAACATCGGCCATGAACACCAGCAAAATCAAAGGCATCACTGACGCGTTGCCGGCCAAAAAAGAGAGAAAAAAAAAGAAAGAAAGAACTAGCTCTCAAGCCCCCAGAAGCAAGTAGCCATCCAGGGGCCCCACGGAGAAAATTGAATATTCATAGTAATAATAGTTAATTAACTATTAAAATCAATACTACTAATGTAATCTCTTAGAGGGGCCCATTTGGCCGGATTTAGCCACCGCTTACCGCGTATAGCTATGTTACCTCACAACCCTGTTATCAACAGATTTCAAATGATTATTACACTTGAAAGGGCAAATTATTTTAAATTTCAGTTCTGATGACCATGACCCATGACAAAATCGTTTATTGCCCGTGGTCCGATCGCCGAGTTCTATTGGTCGATCCATAGGCATTTTTTTTTTGCCTGTGGTTCTATCAATCGAACCAGAGGCAAATCAAATTGCCGATAGTCCTATCGGTAGTACTAAGGAAAACTTCGTTTACCCGTAGTTCTATTAAAGTGCGTTAATTCTCTTTGTATGTTAACTTCATGCACCAAATTTGTTTAAGATTAAAAAAAAATGTCGATTTTGAAGTATGTTTTTCAAAGACTGCTGAACTGACTGACTGACTGAAGAACTCTTGGATGGCACCGCTAAAATTATATTAAGCTTTTGCCTTCAATTCTCTACGCCAGCGAGGCGAAGGTCTGTATAATTGAGAAGGTCATAATTGAAAAGGTTGAAAGCCTTCAATTATATTGGAACAAAGCTCAACAGCCTTCAAGGTTTCCACATAATTGACCCCAACAAAAGGACACATTTGTAAGATTAATTTTACTTTAGGTTGTCTCACCGTTATATTTCCTTGAATAGAAAAACCGTTATTAATCGTTTGTGTTTTCCTAAAAAGTGTTTTAGCGGTCGCAGAAAATCGTAAATACGAAAAAGGCTTTAAAACCGTTGTGGGTCCGAACTACATTTTTACTAGTATTTATTGAATTGGCAATTTTACTGTTTTCATGTTAGTTTGTTGAATGAAGAGTATATAGTCCTGTGGTTTATTTATCAGGTGTTATCCATTTATTATTCCATATGGAGCAAACTTAACCAAAGTCATTAGTATTTTTAGGCAAATAAACTATTATGATTGTAAACCATTTTGTGATAACTCTGTCTGTAGAGGTATGGGTTTGTTTTATCTATAGGCTTAGCCGTATTGGGGCGGCTAAGAATACTAACCCCAATCCCACGCTGGATGGGTGTCGTAAGAGGCGACTAAATTTGGTCCGCTGGTGGTAGGTACCTTGAAGGGATAATATTGGTAGTATTGATTTTAATTGTTAATTAATACCATTATTACTATTATTCTTTCTCCAGGGGTTCACCTGGATAGCTACCACCTCTGAGCATGAGTCAGCCGCCAAACGACTCGTCGTGTTCCGGCTGGGGGCTTGAGAGCCAGTTCTTTCTTTCTTTTTCTTCTCTCTTTCTTGGCCGGCAACATATCAGTGATGCCTTTGGTGTTGCTGAAGTTCATGGGCGGCGATAGCCACTTACCATCAGGTGGATCGTCAGGTGGATTGGTTAAAAAAAATCTAATACAAATAAATAAAATTTGAGTGTCTGTTTGTAATATTAAAATAACCGCTTTTTACTAAGTGCATTTGGATGTATACACGGTACATAATTATACCAAAACAACATTTTTTACAATGTTTGTCTGTCTGTTTATTTCCGCTAATCTCTGAAATGGCTGGACCGATTTTAATGGAACTTTCACTGGCAGATAGCTGATGTAATAAGGAGTAACTTAGGCTACTTTTATTTTAGAAAAAAAACGCGATACAAAATTCGCTGGGTCATTAAGTTAATGCTTGACAACAATCCCACCTGGTAGTAAGTGGCGATGAAGACCAAGATGGTAAGTGCACTAACTTAATAGCTACTTTCCGAACTACTGGTAATTGTCCTCGGGTTGTGGATGTATATGTTGCAGGGAAATGAAGGAATCCATGGTTTGATCCCGAGAGATGATGGAATGACGACTTCATTGGGTGCTTTCACAACATAATTTTATTAAAAATAGATGTGTTAGGAAATGATGCAATAAAAAGGTAATAACGTTATTAGTTCCATGTTTCGCGTGTTGCCGCATTATTTAGTTAACAAATGTATATATTTAGATAACCATTCGTTAAATAATATTAGATGGTTCGAATTTGGGCTCATTAGACTCGTCTTTATTAGTTGTTTTCATTTCACCAGAAATTCAGGATCTGTTGATGGAACCGGAAGATGGAAAAGGAGACCCTGGAATGTCTTTGATTCGCCATTGAAATGATCAAATCAGGGATTCCTTCAATTTCCCTGCGACATAAAGTCCTCCTCACTATCTGTACTACCTCTCCAGATAATGTGTAACATCAGTGAACATTGGCGTTCTTTGTTCTCGGCAGAATACTCTGACCGGGAATCGAACCCGGAACCCCTCGCTTCGCAGGGTCACAAAGTAACTAACCAACTGACTCGTCATAAACTCAAGGATTACACCATCAAACTTCTTCTATCCTAAGTGGTTGTTTGAAATTAACTTAGCTAATGAACTCAAGGATTACTTACACCATCCAACTTTATACATCCTAAGTATTATAGTTGTTTAAATGTATTAACTATATTTGATTTGGTTATACTACATCGTTACTCGGCCGTTCAACCGATGTTTGTCGCTTGGATAATTCGAAACGCCCTAAATTTTGCCTTATACAGAACGCGTGGTCCGAAATCAGGTGGCCTGGCTTCCTACACGATGGTTTTAATGGTTTTAGGTAAATCCGTTCATAGCAGTCTCGTGTTAATGTAAAACTAATGTAAAGTGGTTGTCGTATATTTTATATTTTTTTTATGGAAATAGCCGGCAAACGAGCTGACGATCCACCTGATGGTGAGTGGCTACCGTCGCCCATGGACATCAGCAACACCAAAGGCGTTTCCGGCCAAGAAAGAGAGAAGAAAATGAAAGAAAGAACTGGCTCTCAAGCCCCCAGCCGGAACACGAAGTCGTTTGGCGGCTGACTCATGCTCGAGGGTGGTATCCAGGCGAACAACATGGAGAAATAATAATAGTTATAATGGTATTAGGTAATTAACAGTTAAAATCTATATTACCAATAATAATCCCTCGAGCGGCCCTACCACCAGCGGGCTGGATTTAGTCGCCTCTTACGACACCCAGCCGACGTGGGACTGGGGTTAGTATTCTAAGACGCCCCAATACGGCTTTTTACATTTGACCAACTTAAGAAACTTGTACAAGGACACACAAAGACGTTCCCGAATGTATCGCAAAGTATCGCAAAACCTTAAATACTTAAATATTTTCTGATCAATAAAAACCGGGCAAGTGTCATTGAAGTACTATTACTAGCGTATAGAACAAACACCCCGAACACCATGTACTATGTCCCAATTCATTGGCGCCACGTGGCTTCAATCTTCAATGATTCGTTCGATTTTGAAAGGAGAACGGGGGCTCAATTTTAAAAATGGAACCTCCCGGGCGGGACACACATTTTGTTCGAGATGTCTGTTCTATGACATTATACTTCAATGGCAAGTGCATGTCGAGCCACGCGCAATGTAGGCTCCGAAGTTTATCGTTATTACTCATTATGTACGCAACGAAAAAAAATTACATCCTCACATACCTGTAGGGGAGGTAGGTACCCTGAAAAAAAAAATCTTCAATATTTTATACAAAGATTTTTGAATTTTATTACATTTTTATATCCATGCCAAATTACCGCTTTCTAGCACTACTGTATCGGCGCAATGCCGGGGACATACCTTAAAATACCGGACAAGTAGACAAGCGGAGTTAAACTCACGTGAAGAGGAAGAGGAGTCCATACTTTGACTAACTACAATCGAAAGATTCGCTGTTAAACGTTTCTTCGTCTTTGGGAGACAAAAAAATAAATGAGTACCAAACATTGGGTTTCGGACACTTTCGGAGCAAATTGACTTTGAAAGGGGGACGGACTGTTTGTTGTTTTTCCGAACGGAACCCTAAAAATTGTTTTAATGATATGTATTAAGACAAAATCCTTGATAATTTAGGCTGCCCGGCCTTTTTACCCAAATGTCCGGCCAAACTGGCTGGTCTGTCCGGCTATTTGGTTTGACGACCTGGCAACCCTAAATAGAAGAATCTGTATAGGATTCAAATCGATTTTAGACTCGTTACGGATTTTTGATTTATTAAAAGGGAAGGAAAACATAATTATTTACCGTATCCATACCCTTTGGAAGCACATTACATCTACAAACTTACAGGGTAGTAGATTTTATTCTTTATTTTGTGACTAGTAGTGCCATCTGTTGACGATATAATGAAAATCGGCAGCTTATCGATACTGATGTTGTAGATGGCGTTACACGTGTAGAAATGTGTGTGACATCATTTTGCTTGTTGAATCATAAATTAATTTCGATGATTTACACTAGATGGCGCTGTTATTATTATTTTATTTTAAAGTAAAATGATAAGAACTGAAAAAGTTGAAATAGCTTTAAACAAATAAAACAATATTGTGAATTTATTACTTCTCCTTAGTCGGTCGCTCTTGACAGAGTGGTCATGTTTTCATGATAAATTATTTTTTTGGATGATACAGCTGTCAATTTATCACTACTTTTTCTTAATTTCTACTGTAATTTAGGGAGACGTTTTAGTAGGGTGAGTAATCTGCAAAGTTATGCACAAAGAGATCTTTTATTTTTTTTCTTCCCACTAAAGCAATTGAGTTGGAAGCACGGGGTGGCGAGAGCTATTGTTTTAAAGAGATTTTACTTAACTGTATGGCACTACGTTTTTCTAAGTGCTTTGTCCTACAACATTTATTAAACATCTTCATACATACTTTTAGATAAATACATGCGGAAAATAATAATAGCAGAAAGATATATCTACCTACTCGTAATTATAGTTTGGAGATAGTAGGTAGGTACTTAGTATTTCGCAGGACTTAGGTTTTGAAGTTACATATTTAACTTTAATGTTTCTCCTTTCTTGAATGCGCTGCTTCCAAAACATTACAAAATAATGTGAGGCGATCCATAATCGGTCAAGTAAAACGGTAAAACAAACCAAATTTAATAACAAACACGAATCTCGATCTTAACTCGGGGCCTCTTTAGTTATTGTTAAATTTGACGATTAATTTCGATCTTGCTCCTCGATTGAAAGCCGTTCGAAAGCGTCGGGAGTACACCTTTTTCGATTCAAACTCGATTCTAACGGATTTTCAGTTCCAATTTGAACCACCGCTCGATTGTGCGCTAGCATAGACTTTCAAGAGTATGAATTCAAACAAATTCGAAACAAACTCGATTGATTTAGAACTCGAAAGCGTCGAGAGTTAGGCTGCAGGTATCAAGTTTCAGGTAAGTATTGGTTCACGATTTTTGAGTAGATCAAGGAGAATCCACTTGAAGAGTTTTGATAGTTGCGAATCTAGCGTTAATTTTCGACTGCAGCAGCCGTGATATTTATTAAATAGTAACATTAATTAAGCGCGGTAATGACGATTAAAGCAATTAAATAAATAATTGCGTTTCAATTCGTCAGTTTTGTTTGTTTCAATTAACTACGTACGTAGCAAATTATATTTTAGGAGTAGGTAGGTACCTAATACTGGGCAGCCTCGAATACTGAATATACTGACCCCAATCCTATGTTGGTAAACCAGGGTGTCAGAGACGACAGAAATGGCCGGCCCATTTTGGTGGTATTTTCATTAACATTATCTATTTATTTATACAGACAATTGTAATGTAAACATTAACATTTAAAAAATCCAATGTGTTTATAATGTCTCATTGACCGTTCTGCAAAAAACAGCAGACGTTAAAAAGAATAGATCTACAGTCGGATCCTATGCTAGTAGACCAGTCAATTCCCGAATAAGCGGTGATTCTCTCATCAACATCAGTCTGCAATCCCGTACTTAGAACAGAGTATGCCAACGAACGTGGTTATACTTTACTGGTATTTTTCCATATCGCGAGCCTGGTTTGTTTCCTCTCCTTCCTCGTGTCATTCTCGAGGCTTGAAAGCTAGTTCTTTCTTTCTTGGTCGGCAATGTGGTTAAGCGTACGGTGTTGTTGATATCCCCGAGCGACTTGCATTGTATGGATGATGACACCACACATAAATTCATTCCTTAGCAAAATGGGTGAACTGGCGATCGCGATAATCGATTAAACGTAGGTACGACTGACTGACAGACAACCGTACAATTACTAAAATCGATTCCAGATTACGATAGCTAAGAACGCGGCTATCGTATCGTGACACTTACCCCTTGTCTTGTCCCGTACAGTTGGACGTAGCTTTGGACATGACAGAGGTCAAGATATATTGGTCAGGGTATAATGAGAGGGGGTGGGTGGTTCATGCATTATGTAGCGGCAATCAATGGTAGGTGTTGGATGGTGATTGTCATTAAGTGACACGCTACAAGCGTATGTGTGTGGAGTCGATTAGTGGATTCACTAACATAATATTCTATTTTTTATTAGTATCAAGGAAATCAGTTTTATAGTTACTAGTAAATTTTATTTCATAGAATCCTGCTGATAAGATATTCTGTGTTTTACAGCCGCATTTGTAAAATAGCATTAAAAGAGATGAGCCACCCGATAGTAAATGATACCGGTGTCAGGAGTAAAAAAACTAGTGAAAATCCCAAAAATAAAAAAAAAATATATTTTAAAAACCCTATTTTTATAATACATTTTCGCGGTTTTTACAAAATGTGATTGATATTCACAGTATTCACACTCAAAACCAAAGTACAACTATGGCCATAAATATTACTTACTTGTAGACTCATTCGAGAAGTTAAAAGAAGTATGGCAAAATAACTCGTGTAGCCCCAAGGGTTCGGTAACAAGTAAGTGAGATCGAGGAGAGTTGAAACAGTTTTTACGTTGTGACCAATGTTGTGACCCATAACTTTTTAAATAAGCGATTGTATGTAAAGTGTATTATAGTAAGTGAAACCTTGTTTATTTGAATAATAAATGGTTAGAAAAAAAACGACACTATTTACTTTTTACACATTAAAATCGGTTTGAAGACAATTGGTGACTTTGTTTCAACTCTCCTCCTACCGAGGTAAATTGAAACAATGACCTAGTAGAGACCTACAACACCTATAACCTAGAAATAAACTGTTAATGAAAATGCAGTTCATTTGCTATTGAAAATTGATAACGCTGTTCACCCATACGGCGTGGGTTTGGGGTTAGTATTTTAAGCCACCCCAACACGCAATTATACTTTTAACTGTTCTGCTGTATACTACCTACTTTAAAATATAATAAGATTAATAAAGATAATAGTAATATTAAAGAGTATACTCCCTCCACCAATCCGCATTGGAGCAGCGTGGTTGAGTATGCTCTAAGCCTCCTCAAGAGGAGAGACCCGTGCTCAGTAGTGGGCCATTAATGGATTGAAGTCAAGAGTATACTACTTTTGTGCTGAGGAGTTACTTAGGCTGTCTCTTCTTTTCTTCTCGAAAACAATAACGTGCATTTGTATTGACAAAATACATGATCAAATGACATTTATTTGAATAAAAATATTTTATTTTTACTTGTTTTATTTTTTTCCAAATGAATCGAAAGTCATCTCCACCCCTTCACTGTTCGCGCAAGGGGTAAGCGCGGTGTGGCTCGAGTAATTTCTATGTAAGCATTGTTAGTCCTGAATATTGGCCACTTGAAAAGTTTTGATACTTGCGATGTCTCTTATTAATTTAATTAATTTCAAACTTAATACAGTTCAAACAAATAACGTATCTATACTAATATTATAAAGAGGAAATATTTGATTGTTTGTTTGCATTGAATAGGCTCCGAAACTACCGAACCGATTTGAAAAATTCTTTCACTGTTGGGAAGCTATATTATCCCCGGGTGACATAGGTTGTATTATATATATTTTTAACTATTTTTCCCGGACCGAAGTGATGGCGATTTCCTAGTACTTAATAAATACCTAATATTTTATACAATTCCAACTGTATTATTGATTTCAGTTGTATTTATAAAATCAACATTATAGGCAAGGCCATAATTGTAATTGTGTTTTAACATTGCATCAATGAATAATAAAAAAAATGTTTTTAATTTTAAACGCTGAACTAAAATTAATGGCAAATCTGAAATACAAGTAATAACTAACATTAATATAAGTAATTGGTATAACATGAGGTAATATTTTTATCGGTGTTCATATGATAAATAATATAATAATAATTTAACGTAGCATTTTGTGTTTACATTTAATTGCAGGAAAAGTAATTATAGATAATAGGTAAGTTAGTTATTAAGTTATTATAGTGTATCCTTTGTTCTTGAACCTTAAAATAAATAATTAATTAAATTAAAACGACTTTTGTACAGTTCACGCGTGAAATTAAAATAAGCCGGCCAAGTGCGAGTCGGACGCGCGTACGAAGGGTTCATATCATTATCTATACAACATTATAATTATTTACTTATAAAGTGAATGTCCAACTTAATATTCTGTAAATATTTCAAGCGTCTACCTGCTGCCCTTATTAATATCGAGCAAAAAATGGCCAAAAATCACGTTTGTTGTATAGGAGCCCTACTTAAATATTAATTTTATTCTGTTATTAGTATTTGTTGATATAGAGGCAACAGAAATACATCATATTTGTAAATTTAAACTGTCTAGCTATCACGGTTCATGAGATACCGCTTGGTGACAGAAAGACGAAAAATGGAGTCTTAGTAATAGGGTCCCGTTGTTACCTTTGGGTACGGAACCCTAAAAAGGCTTTATACGCCGGCAGTCAGCTATGCTACAAAGGTTTCATCACTTATAAATTACATGAGTTACATAGCGATTTACAATAAATCAAATACGTTCAAATATCACGACGAAGAGGTCGCGCTACATTTCACTATCATGCATGGCTGAAAAAATAGTTCAATGAAAATAAAACCGTTATTAATCAAAATGGATAGTAACGTGGTCGATGTGAAGCGCGCCGCACGGGGGCGCTTCTGTTCCGGGGTTTATATTATAAATATAAATATAAAAATAACGGTACCAATACTCTGAAGTATTGGTACAAAAACACTTCATTTAAAATCAGTCGTAATTGTAATTTAATTGGTAGCAATTTCAAAAGGTCAGTAGTGAGATTAGTGAGTGATAATGGATTTTTAATGTAGGTGAAATTAGTGAGAAGTGATTAGTTGTTTGTTTTTTTATTATTAGTCCACAGCCTGGGAGTAAACCGAGTGAATGAGTGAAGAGGGATTTTTCGTTTATTTATATTTGTTGTCCATGACATCCATGACGGGTTTTCCTTACAGTTAAATACGGTATATAGACCAGGAATTCCCAAACAATTTTGGGCAAAAGACCCCTTTTCCAAAATGAACTAGGCTGATAGCTCAGACACCCATACTATTTTTTTTTCCTATTGACACAAAATACTTAACAATTTATTATACTCGTATAAAACTTAGTAAAATATTATAAATTCTTGTAACAATTCTTATACTCGTATCACGTAACGCAACTTATACAGTATCTTGAAGTTAATTAATAGGGGTCTATTTTAGACCCTTTGGACCCCTGAAATCAGTTTTCGTTTATGTTGACGCCTGAAAAACAGATTTCGACTCCAAGGGGTCGATATCGACCACTTTGGGAATCCCTGACTATAGACTAGTAATTCCTCATAAGTTTTTCTTCTGTATTCCATAGTGAAAACAAAGAGGAATATTTTGCCATGCCTAAGTTCAGAGACTCTTACGCCCCAACTCAGAGTCACTAACGGTTATTTTAATCGCTCTTTAGTAAAGAATCACCATACAAATTCTATACTAAGGATTTCATTATCCGTTAGTGACTCTGAGTTGGGGCATTAGTATTTTAGCCGTATTGGGGCGGCTTAGAATACTAACCATAATCCCACGCCGGATGGGTGTCGTAAAAGGCGACTAAATCCGGCCCGCTGGTGGTAGGGCCCCTCGAGGGATTATATTAGTAATATTGATTTTAATTGTTAATTAATACCATTATTGCTATTATTATTTCTCCATGGGGTTCGCCTGGATAGCTACTACCCTTGAGCATGAGTCAGCCACCAAACGACTCGTCGTGTTCCGGCTGGGGGCTTGAGAGCCAGTTCTTTCTTTCTTTTTCTTCTCTCTTTCTTGGCCGGCAACGCATCATTGATGCCTTTGGTGTTACTGATGTCCATGGGTGACGATAGCCACTTACCATCAGGTAGATCTTCAGCTCGTTTGCCGGCTATTTCCATAAAAGAAAGAAACTTTTAAAATGTGTCATTTGTACTTAAGGGATTAATCGTACCAAATACAACAAAAGATCATAAATAAATTACCACCCAAATGAGTACAAGTTATTATGTGACTTATAAATTAGAACCGGGACTCGAACCCAAATTCGAATCCGCTTGTTCGCTTATTAATTATTTGCGTTGATAAATTGTGTCGTGTCACACTTTTATGGATTAAAGACTTTTAATGATGAAACATCAAAGCCAGCAATATTAATCTAAATTATAAGATAATTCTCGATAAACAAGATTATATCACAATTTAAATCTCAATAGCACTTTGAAAATCAAATCTGTTTTCATTAATGCAAATGCTGTTAGAAGCAGAATATTAAAAGATTACAGTAGAAGTTGAGTAATAACAAATTTATTTATTTTCGTGGCAAAATTTTCCTCAAAGAAACCCGGAGATATGGATAGCCTGCAATTTCTCCTGATTGCCTTTTACTGGCCATAAAAAGATGAAATATTTTACTCATGTACGGAAACACCTTGGAGTTCGTTCCTAAATTCGACAAGAATTTCCATGACGATGCTATTTTTAAAATGAGATTTGAGCATCAACTGTTCTTGTTCTATAGCAACTGGATTAGCGTATGCTGAGACGCAGATGATAGCACAAAAAGCTTCGGATGAGAACTATAAAGCGCACGCAAACTTTGATTTGGCTTAGACAACAGTGAAATGTAAATGACTGATACTTTGTTAAATACGAACAAATTAAAAAGTCATATAAAACGGCGAATGTTAAGGTTACCTAAACAAAAATTTATAATGGTCCCAACATTTTAATGAATTCCACCCTCAGTGGAAAAAAAAGCATAAGTTGTCTAACGTTGAATTTTAGTTATTAATATGATTGGAAAGAGGGACAAAAGCTGCATATGCTCAATTTTTTTAAATTTTTATCGTTAATATTGACGGTTTTGTGCAAGAAATCGTTTTTTTAATTCCTTTGTCTACATACTGATATTTTAACAGGTTTTTCGCTCTCCTGTAAAATTACAATTTTCATCTTATGCCTTTTTTCCACTGAAGATGCGAATTTAATTTTAAGTCTGAACAAAGCCTTACGATTTATAGATCTCAGTCTTAACAACGTGGAATAGTGTAGATACGTATTTGTTATTTGTACATATGAACAAGCACACTATGGCGTAAGCTACGACGTAGACACTTGTAGGTGGACACGGGTCTATCTTGCTCTACGGCTCGTAATGTCGACATAGATTCCTGCCTGCGTGCACGTATTTTGCAAATGGTGGTGAGGTAACATCTGACTCGAATTAGCTTGTGGTGAACTTTGTTTGAAATATTTAAAATGGGGTCGAACAAGAGGTATTATTCTTTATATAAAATACTAGCTGACCCGGCAAACGTTGTTTTGCGTGAAAATTGGAGGAGGATTGTATGTATTTTTGTATGTTGTATCATAAAAAAATAGAAATTAAAAATTTTGTCTAAAAAATAAAAATAAAAATTTAGGGGTGGACTACCCCTAACATTTAGGGGGATGAAAAATAGATGTTGGCCGATTCTCATAGATACCGGATAAGCACAAAAAATTTCATCAAAATCGGTCAAGCCGTTTCGGAGGAGTATGGCAACGAAAACTGTGACACGAGAATTTTATATATTAGATAATATTAAGTGCTGTATACAAGTACCTACTATTAAGCTGCTGTCTGTAACTGTGAGTAGGGAAAAATAGCCTCAATAGTTTCTTGCCGCTTCTTTGACTTGTGAAGAAATATTGTAGCTACCCAAAGAAAACACTACTGTTCATTCATCCATACCAGACGACCCTTTTTTTTCGAGGGGGAAATCTTCCATAGATACCCGAACCAACAAGTTGCGGGTTATGTTTCTACCCACTAAAACCCCCTCGGCAGCCATCCTGTGCATATGGTGAGGCTCCGGAATCTCTGGTGAACGCACCGGTGCCTCTCCTGCGTATTTAATACCACACGACCCTGTTGCCTAATTGGTAGCGACCCTGCTTGCAAAGCGAGGGGTCCCGGGATCGATTCCCGGCCGCGCAGATATTTATGTGACAGATAAATATTTGTACTCGGGTCATGGGTGTTACTGTGATGTGTTATATGTAGGTATGTGTCGTCTATGCCACCTGCGACACAGGTAAATAACCTACTGCGGAGGTATACGTGTGTGTAAGCGTTTATAAGCGTTTTAATCCGTCGGATTCGGAATGATACAGAGCTCAAAGATGTCCAAGGGAATCCCCAACGCCATAACCTCATTCTCTCTAAAGCAAAGTGCAAAGATACCTGAGACTCATGAGAAGATCCTCTGAAATCCCCAGTTTGAACATTGGCAAGACACATTGGCACAATTTCTTTAAGTTTATTGAGTTTGTTGACCCGCCCACGGCATATTTATCAACGAAATGACTTTTAGTTTTTCTCCCTTGTGTGTCGCCGAGGCATTTCAAAACACATTATTATTAATAATGACGGGTCTTGTACTTTGGCCACAGTTTGGTACCTTTGTACACGTGCAAAAGAATATAGGTTATTTCAGTCCAAAAGGTCTTTGTTTGGACATAAAATGATATCAGTGTTTGCTATTAAACTCAATAACTGATTGAGGTTACGAGAAAAAGTAATTTATTGTTTTTTTTTCTTGTTACACAACAATTATTAGAACGAACTTCCTTATCGCGCGTTATGAAAGGGGGCTAGACGGAAAATTACGACACTTTTTGATTCTTACGAATGACGACACTTTTTTTGAAGTGATTCAGAGAGTTTTACAGAGATGGCGCTGTACAACAAAACAATACTTTAATCGAAAGGAACTTCGTTCCATCCGGGTGTCCCTTGACACCTCTCATGTTTTTTTTTGTTTTTCTTTAGGTTATCGAATAGCTTTTTCATTTTTCTACTTGATTACCTTACCTTACTTAGCAAAATTATAAATTATGCATATCGAGCAAGACACTAGGGTTGGAACTAACCCGCATTAGAGCAGCGTAGTGGAGGATGCTCTAAGCCTCGTAGCCAGTAGTACCATTAATGGGTTGAAGCCATATCGAGCAAGTACAATGGGTTGTGGTTCGTCGGGCCAAGTGATAAGCCCAGAAAACACCAGCAACGGGCACAAGATGACGAACGGCAGAAACACGAACGGTCATGATGGTCAGAACCACCATGATGATGATTTACCCACAGTCGTGCTGCCAGACACTCCAATCAAGCCGAAACCTCGTGAGTATAAATCTTAACACACTTTCCTTAAACTTTTCCAAAACTGACGACCCTCTAGCAGCTCTACCTTAGTTGGCAGAAACCCTGCCAGCGAAGGGTCCCGGGTTCGATTCCCGGCCGGGGCAAATATTTATGTGACAGATGTGTTATTGTGATGAGTTATGTGTCATCCATGCCACCCGCGACACAGGTAAAAATCCTACCGCTGGGATATCAGTGTGTAAGCGTTTTATTTATTATTATTATTAATTGAGCTCTAGAAACGTTTAAGGTTAAGGCCGTGGCCACTTGCCACATGCTGGCATAATGCAGACCGGCGGTATTCCTGCAGTATTCGAAATGAGTACTCAGTAATAATACATACAATCAGTCGAAATTCTTTTTAAGAGACTACGCAGTTGGCGTTCTAAGCTTCTATTCATTTGCAACTAATAAAGAGTTTATTATTACATTTTCCCTAACACAGGGATCAGTTCATTATACATTGCTGTATTAATCAAAACAGCAGACGTATATTTCTAGTTAATCCGGCAATGTATAACGAAATATTTTTTCATCATCTCCAGCGATAGCCTACGAAATCCCTCTAGAAGAGTTCGACAGTACACGTAAACCGCCCAACACTCCTCCACCACACTTGCAGCGCCTGCTGCACCCCCCGGCCGCTGAGATCAGGTTACCGGACATCAGGGAGAAGTTGGCAGAAGCCGAGCAGAGAAGACAGGCGGTAATATTCCATGTCAAGTAACTACTGAAGTTTGAATGCCGTTTAATTATATTTTGGTGTTTAAAACGCTCAAAGCCGGTGGTCTATCTATCCTGAGTGATGCAACAGCGGACGCAGTCGGCAGTTGGATGGGTGACCGCTAGTAAAAAAATTCTTGAGCGTGTCCGTGCCTTGGAGCGTACGTTGTTCACGGTTGTTTTTGTAACAGTCGTTAAGCCATAATTGGAGGCCCTCGGGCAGCATGAAAACTTCCAAAGTCAATAGCTCCCCTTGGTTATCCCCGCGGCCACCGCTACCACGTGTTCACAAAATGGCAGTAGTAGTAGGTTATTTGTATAGTGCTGCCATCTTCAACTTCCATCCGAATACACCCAAGCTTGTTACGGCTTTACATTCCATTTTATGATCATCGACATATATGTGTATTTATTTATCTTATACAGTCTAATAAATCTTACATTGTAATAAAATAACATATTTTTCAGATATTGCAGCAAAGAGCAGCATCAGCGCAAAAGAGAACGCAGAAAATAATGAAAAATCTTCAAGACGAGGGTCGGTTTGAAAATGAACGGGTAAGTTACAATACCTATAAAATTTTACGATTTAGGAAATCCATCAGAAATAGTATAGAAAGAGTATGCTGTTTGTAGACAGTTGGGAATAAAGTCTGAAAATGAAATACATAATATATTTTCACTTTGTATAAATAAAATAACTTAGACATTCACATTCCCGCAGTAGGTTTTTACCTTTGTCGTGGATGGCATGGATATACATATACATACACATTACAAATCACAATAACATCCATGTCCCGAGTACATATTATCTGTAATATAATTATCAAAAGTCAAAAAAAGTCAAGAGTCAGAATATTTTATTCATATAGGTATCATTGATACACTTATGCACGTCATTTTTTGGCTTTTCGGAAGGTGCTTTGTCATGGAGGAGAAGAAAAGCCTAAAGAAACTCCTCAGCACATCTTTTAAAAAAATATTACAAAAAAGATATTATCATACAAAAGTTTACTATTCTGAGTGGAACTGGTTGCAGAGCTACTCATTTCCATGCGTCTTTGTCATTTGAATACTCGTCTACACTATAATATCCCTTGCCTAACAATTGTGTTTTATCTGTTACATAAATATCTGCCCGGCCGGGAATCGAACCCGGGACCACTTGTTTCGCAGGCTGAGTCGCTACCAACTAGGCTATGGGACTTACGCCATAAAGTATCATTTAATTAAGTAACGATCCAACTCAGAGTCACTAACGGTTACTTATATTGCTCCGTAGTAAATAATCACAATATAATGATTTAAGTAACCATAAGTGACTCTCAGTAGGGGCGTTACTTAATTAAGTGATGTTAAACTTGAGGCCCAATAGAGCTCTGTGAGTGGAATATAAAAGTAATTTTTAGAAATTCATTCACTTTTTTTCCTGTAAGATCATAATATAATTGCACCCATTTTTTTAACCGTTCTTCCTAATTAGAACATTAGATAAATGGTGTTACAGTCACATGATGTAGCTTTATGTCCTATTTCAAATTAATATTTTTACTTGTAATGGAGTCCTACTTAATTCATAACTTCATACTAATTGTAAAGTACCTAACACGTTATTTTAGTTGTTCTCAACTATAATTATTTATTTTTCCTTTTCAGGGTGGTACAGATGGTACAAAACACGTGACAAACTCTGTCACCATTCCGCCGGGGCCGGGCGTGTGTGATCAGAAGATAATTTGATATTATACATTAATAAATTATTTAATATGTACTTCTGTTTTAGCTTACAAAATTGAACATCGCAGGGAAAACTTTCTCTTTGCGCGACTATACGCTCAATTCAGCTTTTATTAAATAAAAATATCAATGCCAACTTACATGTTTATTTGAATGACTGTACCTTGTTGAAGCGAAAATATTGTCTGGTCTGGATTCGAGATTTTTTTACTGATGATACCCTTTTGTTTCTCCTTCGATTGCTACGCGATATGATTGCGCGGTAGCTATAGGTTGCAGTACTCTCATCGTTCAGTAGAGAACCCTCAAAACATTCAGCAGAACATAATTGAGTGAATGCGAAGACTTAAGCCACAGAGAGGTGTGGATCATGGTCAGTTATCATTCAGACTGATTGACCACTTTGGGTAATGTCAGCGTGGATCAGTCTGCAGAGTAAGGGGTAATACGAATATGAACTACGAGTACTTACTGGTTTGCGGTATGCATTAGCAGTTGCGTAATGGAGTATGCTCTATGCCTTATGAAGAGGAGAGATCCGTACTTAGTAGTGGGCCATTAACGGGTTGAAACCATGCAGTGACGTAATTACTTGGTCTGCACAGGAGGACCTGAGATCAATCTCGCAAGAACTTCTCTGCTTTTTAGTTCGTTATCATTATAATAAGAAATTAATGAACCCTTACTTAGGCGAAGAAAAATATCCTGCACCACTTAATCTTCTAGATAATATTTTCAATGGTGGGTAGAAATCTTGAAATCAAAAGTTATGAGCATACTGGAATATGGTCTGTATATAGGCATTCGAGCGGAGCCCTGATCTTTGCAATGAATCACCGATTATACATAGACTCAATTATATAAATACAAATTATGTCAGCAAAACCGTATTAGCTATTTAGCAAACTAACACAGATATGTTTGTTGTCAATTACACTGGATAATTGGCACAATGAATATCGCATTGCAGACACGGTGTGTCAACGATAGGTCCAATTACCCCACGCGGTGTTGAATCTGGTCGATTGAATTGCCTATTATAATTGAAGTGGGTGCGTTGTGGTTTTAGCTCCGAACAAACAATGTATTGCGGGAATTGATCCTCTCTGGACATATGTCGATTTGTTTTGCTGATGGATTGATAAAAAATAAATTGAAAGCTGTTAGTTGTGCGCCATCTTGCTCAGAATTTCAGGGGAATTATGACTATGCATCCATGGCTATAGTTCTCGAAATTGTAGCGGAGGTAGAGGTAAATGGTTGTGACTAGGTCCGATTACAAATTTTACATTTTGTTGGCAAGGACAAAATTCTAAAATTTTAAATGATTTTTGTTGACAGACAAATAACCTCAAATATTGTTTAATTACACTGTAGAGTTTCTGTAACTTGTCTAAGTCGACCTTCATTGTAATCATTGTGTAGGGGCTCAGATTACTTTTCTACCTTATAAAATTCTCGTTATCTACAGAAGTCTTATTTCTTCTTTCAAGTAACAGAGAACATAGGCGAAAGATAGATAAATATGTGGCAAAACGGCTTTTGGTGCTCTTGGATTATTTCCACTTTTACGAGGTTTTTAATTCCATGTAAGACGTTTTTGAGCTTAAAAAGAAGGAAATGTTAAGTTTTTTCGAGTTATGAATCAGCTATTGTTTTCGAGTTATGGAGATTTTTCTTATCGAGGATCGGCTTTAACAGGGTTTTGTTACTATATAAAAATTAGGTTTTCGCTAACAAACAGGTTTTTTTAATAATTATAGCTAGCCGAGAAACGAGTACCTGGTGATAAGTCCAGTTTCTCATGCAGAGCCAGCGGGGGGCAAGTTGGGGCGACGGCCTAAGGCGCCAAATTTGAAGAGGCGCCACATTTAGGCTGAAGAGCAAAAAAAGGAGAAATAAAATTCTTAATATACGTTCCCATTGGTTCAGCAAAAAAATTTTGGAGCAAAACAAGCTCGATTTTTATTTTCTTATGAGGGCGCCAGTGGCTCTGACGCCGGCACTGTCCTCATGAAGGTCAAGTAACACCAAAGGCACCACCAATGAGATGCCAAGATGCCATGAGAGAGAAGAGAATAAAGAGAGAAAGAGTAACAAGTAGGTAACGAATTTGTTTTGATGAGTCCGGATTTTTGTAGTGCTGTAATTACATTGAAATGTAATTAAAAATATTTTTTTAAATATGATTGACATGTTAATAAGTATGTCTAACGACCACACTCAGAGTCATAGGTTACTTAAATCACTCTTTCTATGCTCTTTAGTACAGAATCACAATACTAATTCTGTACCTACTAAGTTGCGATAAGTAACCGTTAAGACTCTGAGTGCGGCTGTAAGTGATATAATGTCGTTCTAATTAACAATAAAGAAATAAATTAAAATGAATAAGGTTCATCACTAAAATTATTTAATACCTACCTACCACTAACCACATGAGTTATGTATAACGAAGGTATGCTACAGTTAATCCAATTTGTCATGTAAACCACACGCACGCGGTTACGTACCGGAAACCAATATATTATGATTAAATCATATTGAGAATATCGTAATATTATTTTGGAAGCTTTTTAATTTAAAATTTGTGTGTCGTGAGTACCATATGATAAACAACACACAAAGACAAATGACTTACACGCAGACCGACAACAGA
Organism: Thymelicus lineola; assembly: GCA_963932265.1. NCBI lineage: Eukaryota > Metazoa > Arthropoda > Insecta > Lepidoptera > Hesperiidae > Thymelicus > Thymelicus lineola. Next base: position 1,869,904 of record OZ010693.1, on the reverse strand, counting down.
AATATCTCATCATTAAAATATCTGTTTCACTGGGAATTGAACCCAGAACCCTTAAAAACCTATTTCATATACAGCTAAAAAACAAACAACCAGTGTTATTGGATCCTGTGAATAAAATTCGGATCACTGAGCTAAAGTAAACAAAATCAGTAAGTTCGAATGATCCATTACTAGATGGAGAAAGTTCCGGAACAAAGAACTCGAGACGACAATATCACCAAAACGAGAAAGTTGAAATTAGATGCGCAGAACGGTATTATCTAGACACGAGGTAGCGTGTCAAGCCATGTTCAAGCTAACAGAACTGGCAAGCAGCAATCAGCTCGTTTCTCGGCTATTTCAATAAAAAAGAGACCCACTGGATGTAATTATTCTCTCTTGTCCTAACTGATAACGCTTTGAGCGCTAATGTGCGCATGACGCTATTTTAATGAGGCTATTGCATACAAATTTTCATCCCATTTCCCAGGGAAACCTTTTAATTTTCTGAAATATTTTTTTCCTAAAATATGACCCGGAGTATTAGTAACAACTTCACCAATTTTCATCGAAATCCGTTCAAGGGTTTTCATGTGATGCCCGGACAGACAAATAGATAGTTGAGTTTTATTATAGTATAGATATTTTAGCATTTTCTTCATAAATTTGTTTAATTTTGTTCGATGAAAGGGAGAACTTAATTTCGATAAGTAAAAATGTAGGCTGTGCGATAAAGTATTTCAATGCAACAAACTTGCCTTTATACTATTCAAGAATCATATTTTAAACAGTTGTATTTAGCTTACCCTGTTTTTGTGGGTGAAATCTTGCACGGCTAATAAATTAGGGTAATTAGACTTACTTCCACTTATCCTACGGTGTTGTTAAATATTGCTTCAGTTCTGATGACAATGCATTTTTATGATAAGTATGTTCTGATACTAAAAAAAGTTTTGGCTCCACGCGATGAAACTCCTTAATGGTTAACAGCAGAGTAGAATTACAAAATGCTTGCTATAGTAGCTACCTTCATTAACTATAAATATAAAACCGTGTATTTATAATAGTTCTTGAACTATTCACTTGTTCTCTCTTTCTACAACCAAAGATGCTTCACTTCAAGCTTAATAAAATATCCTCCCTTTTAAAATTCCATAATAAGTTGCCATGTACTGTGATATAGCGCGCAGCTGTTATTTCAATAACGCGCTTGTTAGCTCTGAAGGGTTTGCGCATAAAGTTTTGCTGCAAATCCTTAATATATTAGCTTAAAACAGCGTTAAAGTTTCTTGAAGAGATTGCATATTGACAAGATACGTAAATTTATGTCTGTTACCCATATCTAACTCCAATAGATATTAAAAAATGCAATCAATTTTGTGAAGCTTATATTTTTTGGCCTAAGAAGAGGTTCTTAAGCATCTTATGGACATTTTTTGTGTTTAGTGTATACAAGAAATGACAAATACTTATAAAAAACGTGTTTAAGACATATTTTAGATGCTGTAAATTATAAAGATATTATGTAAAGTGTGCAAATAAATATTTGGTCAGTGTGTTGTATTTTTTTCTGATTATATACTAATACCATAATTATATATATTAATACCATAATTTACCTACTCCAGTAACTTCCCTTCTAATTTTCATGATGGAATCTTCACAGTCGATCCCTAAACGATTTCATGTACATTTTTTGTTACTCAAAAAGTCTAACCTTTAATCAAAATTCACTTCGTAACAAAAGGCTAGAAAAAAATAAAAAATCTATGGAAACGCAAGTACACTGGCGTGCACAAAAATTGGCTGACCGAAATGTTCCCTTTTTCATGTTTGATAAAAGTATTTTTTTATATTATAAATTAAATGTAGGTTAAATACACACATAATAAGAGTCACGTTCGGGTCCTATAAGGTCCGAGTTATAAGAATTTCTAGATAAAATTTTCCCTGTCTATTTAAAATCATCTGTAGGCTGCGAGTTTTGGATTCGAAAAATGGCATTGCAATTATGTTATTAAGCAACTTGTATTGTACTTAAGAATTCGAATAAAATATTTGATTTGATTACAAAATACTATACTTGAATAATTATTAGCCAAGGAATTTTTTTGGCATTCGAATTTTCATGCACGCCAGTACATTTCAGTGCCGTAATCGGTCGATATGTTCGATAGAATAGATATACGGCTAGGTTTTTGCAGCGGATTTGTTGGTTATTTGCAAAACGCGCAGTCCGCAAGGTTCTAGTTCTGACCGGGTGACTGTATTTGACGTTTTATTCACTGTTACCTAAAAATGGGTTTATAAAAGCTTTGTAAATGGTTTCGACCATCAGCCTCTGAATCACTGAATTTTAGTTGAATGCCGTTGCGAATAAACCAAACGAATGATCAACTTTACAATAAAAAAGTTTGCATAACAATAAATTAATAAACGTAATAACTACTCCCATAGTTTTTTCCAAATATTTTCATGCATGGACTAAGAATTTTATTATATGTATAGATATAAAACACTCGGATACGTAGGTTACGTAAATGTTTTACAAAACTCTTCGCTTTGTGTCGAGCCCGAGCGTATATATTCGATTTCTGTTTATCCTGCATATTTCAGCTTGCCTCTCCGAAGTAATAAATTTTAAACATACAAACTGCAAATATCATTTCACTCGCAAAGAAATAAAAATATAATTTTGTATAATTTTTTGTACTGTTACAAAGTATTTGAAATAATCGGTATATTTTCTTCTTCTTTCTTCTTTAACATAAATACCTACTACAAACACAATATTTTTTTCACTATAATATTTTACTATTTTAATCTCCTATATGTATTGTATTACGTTGAGAACACAGTGAGAACCTCTCACAGTAACTGATTAGAAGTGACGTAATCATAAGGGTTCCTGGTTGACCTGAGGAACTGTAACAAGACTGTATTCGTTTCCTACATTTATCAAAGACAGTACTGGAGAATTGTTGAGAACATTGTTGGGGATATGCGATTTCGGTTACCATTCGGATATTTCTGATAGAATTTTACACATTCGACTTTTGGGCCACGTACATTATATTGCCCATGTACATAGATGTGAACCGATAGGATCTCCAAGGAACAGAAGCCTAGCGACATTATTGATTACGGTCCCCAAGAACCCCATGGTATGGAACCATAAAAATAACCTATACTTTAAGTTGAAGGCTCTTCATTATCCTAGTGTAAGTCCTGTTAAAATTCGGTCAGCGGTCAAACAGACAGACAGATAAAAATTCTAAAAACTCATATTTCTGTTTCGGTATCGTGCAAGTAACGATTTACAACTTGAAAAAAACATTTGTTTCGAAATCACAGGCAGACTCTTCAATTTTATTATTTGTATAGATGTATGCGATTGGCATATTAAGTATACGTACTACAATAATTGAAACGTCACAAACACACTTGCTTGACCGAATAATGACACTTTATCTGTCTTTGTCAGTCAGATAAATCATTTGCCATGGCTGAAAATCGAACGTCCTTAGTATACCTTACGTATAAGATTTGTATATAGTGTTTAGGCAAAGTAAGGTACTTATAGTTTTTATTCAGCTTTAAGTTTTAAGTAACTGTTTAATTAATATTGAATATGGAATACTCACGCAATACATGACTACACAGTTTTTGTGTTAGTAACAATTAGTATGGGTTTTCACATGCACTGAATGGACTAAATAACAAAATTACTCCCGTATTCGTCTTATAGACGAATATATTTTGAAATAAACATGTTTTACGAAACAAAACATTATAGAAGCATCTAGGTAGACAGCTAGTTTATTAACAATTACGAAACTCATTCACAACTCATGTTAATTAATCATATCATACATAACACTCTATCTAAAGCATTTTAACCGATAATTTATTAGCTTAATTAACTTTTCGTACATTTTATAATCTCTGATGTTTGAGTGCCAACGGTTACCACGCTTAGGACTCGTTCCCATCCCTATCGCAGAGTTATTCGTGTCTCAACACGTTGCATATTCTGTTCGTTGTCTGAAGTAATGAATTTTAAATGGCGACTGGCTTCGGGAAACAATTTGCTTGTCGCTTTTATTTCCCGCGGGAGGCGACTCTAGGAATTTGTTTAGAACAAACTCTGCAGTAAGTAACAGCATAGACACAACTCGAGTTTAATTTATATCAAGTTAGGTAGTATTGCTGTACAATGTAAGAAGTAATTCAGGGGATTGCCCTCCCGGTAACATACGTACGTATATGTACGGTAACTTGGTTAAGATTTAATCCTGCACACCTCACATTTATAATGTATTGCTTTAGTGGTCTTAAACCATCTTCGCTTTATTGCCTTTCAAATGGATGGTTTTAAAGTCTATAGTTGAGATCCGTACAAACATTTTTTGTATTGGAACGAAGTTCCTTATCGCGCGTTGTGAAAGGGGGCTAGACGGAAAATTACGACACTTTTTGATTTTACGAATGATGACACTTTTTTTGAAGTGATTCAGTGGGTTTTACAGAGATGGCGCTGTACAACAAAACAATACTTAATCGAAAGGAACTTCGTTCCATCCGGGTGTCCCTTGACACCTCTCATGTTTTTTTATTTAAATAGATAGATTTGCTCAACGCTAGAAGGTTGTTATAATAAGTTAAAGGTATGTCTGTGTGCATCTGTGGCATCGCAGTTCTTTAACAGAAGAACCGATTTTTATTTAGTTTTTTTAAAGTGAATTGACCGAGCGTGTTCTTGACTATGATATATGAAGAAAATCGGTTCATTGTATCCGTTCATTACTGGCACATGTTATAGCTTCAAATGCAATCTGAAATTAAGTAATTAGTAATTAATTAGCCAAATCTAAATTAACAAACCAATAATTTATTCATATTAATAGTTCATATCCCAGAGAAATGAGCCTAATAATGTAGGTTACTGTGACGTATTGACAGTGATGTCTCTCGGTGCCACTGGCTGTCAAGCGAGACGTACGTCACTGGCAAGGCGGGGATCGTCTCTGCATGTTAACTTGTAAGCTGAGTGTTATCATTTAAATATAATCCTTAGTTTAACGACTTGTATAATATCTAAACGCCACAGTTACCAAAATGTTATAACTCCTTCCTTATATTATAGTTATATTATATTATAGTTCCTAGTTATATTATAGTTCCTTTATTGCATTATTTTCTATGGGTGGCAATGGCAATATATTATAATTTTAACATTGATAATTCATTACAATGTACCTAAGTAATCATTTGTTAATTGGCATTGCACACAAGTATTTATAAATCGTTGAATAGAATTATTAATCCGCAATTAACGGTTGAGTAAATAGTGATCGTCCAGTCGCAATATCGTTGAATCTACAACATTACCACAACATAATAATTATATTAAACCCACCCAATGCAACTCCACTCCGTTTATTGCCCGTAGACCAACTAGTAGCTATTGAGTAATTTATAGTGTTTATGGTAGGTACTTTTTTGTGCAATTTGTCAAGTCCTACCTATACTCAAAATTATCTAAGAACGCATTAATGACAGCTGCCATTTATTAATATGAACCAACCTTGTACGTACGTCTTTGAGCAAAATGGAATAATTATTTAATTGACATGAATAGTTGGTTACTTACGAACAAAGGATTTTGCCTAAATTTGTTAAAAATCCCTATTCGTATTGTATCGTATTCGTATTGACGTTATTTATAAATCATATTAAACGTTATAATCTAGTAAAAATCCCATCACATCATAATTTATGCAAAATTTAATAAAAAAATAAGGCGTCGAATCAATGTTATATGAAGATGACAAAATCTACACTGACGTTAAGTGATGTGACGGCATGAAGCCACTTATAAAACCATAACAATCGATACATTACTATAATCGAAACTTAAAATAAAAATGAATTTATTTTATTTCTTTCTTTGTGTTTAACAATTAAACAATTTAATTTCTTCTCTTCTATAAGAACATGACCAAAAGTGTTTATTACGATAATCTCTAACCGCAGCCATTTGAACTGATTAAAATACGGTTAGAATATTCATTATTCAACCGAAACCCAAATTTCATACGCTGGATGCGGCGCGGACGAATTAACAGTGAGTTTTTTTAGGAAAAAAATAAAAGAAAATGTGTGCAATTCACACGTGGTAGAAGTGAAACTTTCCAAAATTTTGGTTTCAAGATAATGAGATGAAAAAGCAATAAATCGAATCTTAAAGCAATAAATCGAAGCGCCATCTATGAATACAACTTAGCACTTTTTAAAAATCTATCTAGCAATAAAACGAATGTTCTATCTTATTCCTCGCGCCATCTATGAATGCAACTTAGCATTTTTACTGTCTGTATAATCGGTCGGTCGATCGACAGAATGACAGAATGAAATTCTTATTTTTTGTTGATAAATTCTTTGAAAATATTTAAAAGAGTATTTGAAAGTATTTAAAAACAGTATAAAAATAAAACTAAAAAAATAAAACTAAAAAAAAGAAATATTGTGAGACGCGAACTTGCGCATCAGGTATTGTGTATCTACGTCCTGACCATTGAGCTAAGGAGAAGCTAAGCTAAGAAATTAGCGGTTATATTATCTTACCTGTCGTTGCATCCGGTTTCAAATCACTAACGATTCTAAAGAAGTTTCACTTCAAAAATATTTTATTATAGTCGTAAATACATAATTATTGAGCGTATAGGTATGGTAAAGTAACTTAAGTAGCTCAATGAAGGCAGTATCATTCCAGTTACTTGTGGATATCTTTTCAAATATTTAATAATTTTCAAATATTAAATGAACTGACTTTAAAACACAGTGAATCACTAATAGGAGTATTAACTACCTGTCATCACTACACGGCACATATCTGCGCGTTGTATAGGCCACCGGATAAAAGCAAATTCCTATTTATTCAAGAGCTAAAAGTATTACTTTGTAAAGACGTATTCCAAACTAGTGATTTTTACTTACTAGGTGATATAAATATCGACTTAAAATCATGTGATAACATACGTGATTATTTCATTAACAGTTTAGCCGAGTGCGGACTAACGAGCGCGATATCTGATTATACAAGAATCGAAAAACGTAAGGAAAATATTACGCGCAGCTGTATAGATCATATTTTTGCAAGATCGCGCACGTTAGACCTGTACTCGGCGGCGCTCGGAACTGTTATAGCGGATCATCGCATGACCGTCCTCTCCTGCACAGGCATTGAAGACGTAAATAATATACAGGCTGATGTTAAATGTTATGAAAAAATTAATTATAATAAATTGAAGCAACTCATTTACAATATAGATTGGAACTCAGTAAACCATATAGAATGTCCCATCGAGATATATAATTTTATTAAAAATACTTTTAATTCTTGTTACAGTCAGGCCAAAGACACTATAATTATTAATGAAACTAGCAAAAGAAATAAAGACTTATGGATATGCGATAAAATTAACAAAATGTGCTCAAAAAGAGATGAGTTATACACACAATGGAAAAAGGATGTAAGCAATAATATAGTCAGGTTAGAATTTAATAAATATAGAAATAAAACACAAAAATTTATAGAAAACTGCAGGAATAAATATTATAATAAATTGATTAATGTCAATAAAGGAAATCCAAAACAATTATGGGACATATTAAACAAACTTTCTGGCCGCGTATGTAAATCTGTCGATGAAGCTATAATGAATGCATTCAAGAAAAATAATTTTACGGCAAAAAACTTAGCCGATAACTTTGCTAGAGAATTTAATGAAAACATTAAAAAAATCTTACCTACATGCGAAAAGCCCTTACTTAAAGAGTCTGATTATATATCTGCTGAAAATAAGTCAATTTTATTTAAAAAAGCTACAAATTCTGATGTTAAAAATATCATAAATAGTCTTAATATACGTAAATCTGCAGGAATGGATGGTATAAGGTGCGATGATATAAAATCATTCAGTGATAAAGTAATAAACGCTATAGTGAAGTTGATAAATATTAGTATAAAAGCCGGAATATATCCACAGGAGCTGAAAACGGGAATTGTTCGCCCTATATACAAATCAGGTTCACACAGTTCTTATGAGAATTATAGACCCATTACAATACTTCCAATAATAGACAAAATAATTGAAAAATATGTGTCTAAACAAATCCACAATTTTTATACCAATAATGAAATACTATCTAAAGCCCAATTTGGATTTCAACCAAAGAAATCAACAACAGACCTGCTTTCAAAATTCACAGAACTAATAAACCAACATCTTAATGATAAAAAACATGTAATTTTGATATTTATAGATTTTAGCAGAGCATTTGATACCTTAAGGCACAATATCCTAATTGAGAAATTAAAAAATACCGGAATCCGAGGACCCATACTAAATTGGTGTGAAAATTATTTAAGTGATAGGAAATATCGAGTTAAAATAGAAAACGAATACAGCGAGGAAGTAAATGTCACAACCGGAACAGCCCAAGGATCGGTGCTAGGGCCACTCCATTATCTGGCATATGTTAATGATATGGAAAAGCTAGTAACTGAATGCACTATTTTCCAATACGCAGATGATACATGCCTAGTTTCAGCAGACAAGGATGCTCAAAAAGCGGCTATGCGCATACAAGACGATTTTATAAGAGTATGCAAGTGGGCTCATGATGTGGGGCTTGTAATTAACACCAGTAAAACCAAAACTATGCACGTTCGCTCTAATTATTTAACTAATTACAATATCCCTATCAATATAGTTGCTCATGAACATGAATGCCTGCACAATGCATGTAAACAAAGCTGCAAATGTAAACCGCTGGAACAAGTTTCTACGTATAAATATCTTGGTGTATTCGTTGATGACAGATTTAATTGGAGATATCACATAAGCCACATAGGTGATAAACTGAGAGCTATGTTAGCGAAGTTTGCGATTATAAAATACAAGATACCATATAAGATCCTCTTGAATCTGTATAAAGCGTTGGCTGAATCGTTAATTTCCTATGGCATCACTAGTTACGGTAGAACTTTTAAAACTTATCTAGATAAAATATATAATTTACAATTAAGAATATTAAAACTGATAATACCCAGAAAAATAAAAAACTCGATACGCAATAGCGAAAATCTAATAGGGATATTTAAATATTGTAAAATACTACCAATACATATGAAAGTTGAAATGCAAATATTAATGGAACAGTATAATAATAAAGAGATACAAAATAAAATATCACATGGAAATAAAATAACCAGGAAAGTAACACGCCATAAATTGCATGTGCCTATTATGTGTAATTATTATGGAAAACGTACAAATAAATTTATAATACCGTATCTTATGAACAAAATAGATCATAACGTTATAAGAAGTATCAATGAACATAATTACAAGAGCAAATTTAGGAGTATATATATACATGAATATTCTAGAACATAGTACAGATTAAATATATATGTATATACACATACATAATACATACATAACTATATGTACATATGGAATATAGGTATACATTAATTACTAATAAAAAAGAATAAATATATATTTAATATTATAAAATAAATATTTAACACTATACGCTATACTTAATTTATAAATATTTACATTTATTTATGCATCCGGTCCAGTAGTTTTTGATTTTATCCATGACAAACTAAATATAAACAAACAAATACAAAATTTCATAGTTAATATATATAAACATAATATTTAATTATATACATAATCATATTATAAAATCTATAAAATAAAATAATAACATGATATTTAGGTAGTTAAACAAACAGTAATTAATAAACAAACTAATTTAATCAACCTGTATTTATAAACGCCTTTTATGCATCGATCTAACCGGCCACTTTTTTTTCAAACGTTGAGACTGCGACGGGCAAGCTATGACTCGCATTATTTGCAATCTACCTACAATAAATTTTATTGTGTTGTAAACAATGTGATGTTATTGATACGAATTACGATGTACCTTATTTTGATATTTGTATTGGTTATGTTATGTACAGCTCAAAGATTTCTCAGTATCCGGAACAAACCTTGTTTTGTGGTTTTTACGGATATTTCTAACAATGTTCTGTAATATTACTTTTGTCTTTGATAATAAATAAAAAAAAATAAATCTGAATGTTTCGGTTTTTAGAATTTACAATTTAATTATTGAATCGATTAGAAAGTCTTACAATTTTGAATCGATTTGTTACAAAAATTAGTTCTTTCGTGAATCGATTTTTTTGTACATCTCTAGTGTCACTGCGATGACAAACGACAAATATGCATTCTTAGTTCGTGGGGACTATAGTACTGTGCTATAGTCTTGTCTTGTAATGACAAGAAATTGTGCCAACAACCAGGCCCCCAATTCTCATTTCGTAGAGATACATCTCTAACAGAGATATCTCTAAAAAACATGGCGGATGTCTAATGAAACCTAATTTCCTTATTCTCGGGATGTCACATTAGAGATATCTCTGAGCCTTTTCGTGCGACATGCAACGTATGGTCCGGAGCGTTCGAGATTGAAATGTCACGCGTTTTGACCAATCAAGGCGTTGTAAAGCGTTCGGGATTGAAATGTTTGACCAATCACAGCGTCGTAAAGCGTCCTTTAGAGATATCTCTGAGCCTTTTCGTGCGACATGCAACGTATGGTCCGGAGCGTTCGAGATTGAAATGTCACGCGTTTTGACCAATCACGGCGTTGTAAAGCGTTCGGGATTGAAATGTCACGCGTTTTGACCAATCACGGCGTTGTAAAGCGTTTATTTTATATGTCTAATGGCAATGTCGAAAGATAAAATCTCGAATGTGCCTCAGAATAACTTTTTTGGCTACATTCGAGATTTTGCCGACATGTCTCGTCGAGATTTAAAGATTAGTGATATGTCTAACTTCGAGATTATCTCTACAAAATGAGAATTGGCGGCCAGGCCCCCAATTAGTTTTTGTAATATTAGTGTTTGTAATATATTTTGTCTAGTAGACATCAAACATGTTTCGGTAATGCAATGGCATATAGATTTATTTCTGGGCAAGTCATAAAACAACAGTTTCCACAGTCGGACGCCAACTGAAATAAGGAATTTTCTATAGGTGTGAAATACAGCAGAAATATGTTGAAACAAATTGAAATTGACTGTCGTAATATTCATGTTTGGACTTTTTAATGGACTTTTAATTCAATTTATTTGATAGGAAGTTCACCGATACATACATCAAGCACTTTCGTGTATTTTTTATTATTTTTGTGGACGAATGTTTTTTAAAACTTAATTATGATTATATTAATGTTTTCAATTTATTTGCTACAACGTCATCTATCAGATCTGAACATCTTAAAACTATTGACATGAAAAAAGGAATTTAACTAATTTTATCATTGAAGTATAATGTCATAGAACAGACATCTCGAACAAAATGTGTGTCCCGCCCGGGAGGATCTATTTTCAAAATTGAGCCCCCGTTCTCCTTTCAAAATGGAACGAATCTAATGAAGATTGAAGCCACGTGGCGCCAATGCATTGGGACATACATGGTGTTCACATTGTCGGTTCTATACACTAGTAATAAATAATACTTCAATTAATTATATGAATATTTGTTTAATATTTAATATGTATATTTATAATGTATAATATTTCTTTAAAGTATTACATTGAAGTCCTGTGCAAGTTGCACAGTGCAACCTAACGCTGATCTTTGTGTTGATTTCATTACAATAGACTACATGTAAATATGGAAATGAGTTTAATCATCGCAATATATCGTTGTACAAAGGGAATAGGATTTTGATGTAAATGCGATAATTAAAAATTAACATATGTAATTACGAATGGCGAGCTTCCGATAATTACTGTAATTGACTGAATTGATAGGTCATATGCGCTTGGTAATCGGTGATTCGCAGTTTCATTGTATATATTTTTAAACAGTGTATAATAATTAAGTAGTTCGCATTACAGAAGATATGGATATCAAAATGAAATATAATAAAAGAAATCGTTACGAAATCCATTGGAACAGAATAATACAAAACTTTAAAACTCTAGTCCTGAATGATTGTAATGATTTCTCACACATGATTATGGTCACTTAAAAAATTGCCAAGTGTAAACATATGGTACTATTTCATAATCTCAAATACTTTACACTTGTCTTCAGATTCTAAATACCACCCTTACATATTTCATCAGACACTTTTATCAAAAAAAAAAAACTTGAGAGGTGTCAGAGGACAGGACACCCGGATGGAACGAAGTTATTTCCTCTTTTACTTATGTTAGCGCCAAAAAGTCTCAACAGCGTGATTCAGAAAGTTGTACAGCGCCATCTAGTTTCAACTAGTTACAACTTTCTGAATCATGCTGTTGAGACTCTTTGGCGCTAACATAAGTAAAATAGGAAAAAAAAATAGCGTGATTCAGAAAGTTGTACAGCGCCATCTCTGTAAAACTCTGTGAATCACTTCAAAAAAAGTTTAGGTCATTCGTAAAATTAAAAAGTGTCGAAATTTTCCGTCTAGCCCCCTTGCACAACGCGCGATAAGGAACTTCGTTCCAACTAAAAATGCGTTTTGCACGTATGAAATAAAGAAAAAGTAATACCATATAATACATAATATTACTATGTTAATATTCATACCTGTGTTTAGTATTGCATTCCTATATTTCATGAATTGCTCATAGTGCGACGGCTTGTGTCGATACAATGATTGATCGGGTGAAGCAACTGTGGTCAGTGGTCGGTGACCGTTAAAGCAGCTAGAGAATTTCAGTAGATTTTGCGTAAAAGAGAACATCCATGCATAAACGAACCGTCTGGCGGAATGGATACCATGCCGGACCGCCGGCCGTGCCAAGGGTCCTGGGTTCGATTCCCAGTGGGCGGAAATTTTAATGATGACTTTATTTTATTTTTTGTTCCCGGTCTGGGTATTCTTGTCTCTGTGTGTTGTCCATGGCACCCATGACACAGGGAATCCTAGTGTGGGGATCTGAGGGTGTATCGTTATTTATTGATTTATATTATACATCACCTCACAAACAACTTACATGTGTAAGAAAGGGGTTGGAAATTCTACTAATACATATTTCTAATTTAATTTATAATTCTATTGATACACTTTCTTATCAACGTGTGAGTTTGAATGGTATGTTAGACAAACCTTTTAAAACCTTTATACACATGAGTAGTATCTGCAGTCCATTCAACAAACTGGAAGTCTGAAATGCAATCCTCTAACGAAGGCCTCAGTGTTCAGTCAACCGAGTAAATTATTCCGCATACGATGACGAAACTACCTTTACAGAGCGCTGGTAGCCTGGTACTGGGCAACTTAATGATACTGTTTTTCTATGCGTCTGCTATTAGGTATAAGAATGATAATTTCCGCCATTTTAGATTCGTTTCTTTAATGGTGCGGCTTATATACAATTATATTAAACATGTATGCCACATATTAATCTTGTTTTTAATAACTAGTTTAAACACGTGAAAACGTTGGATGGATAACCGTAATATTGAGTTGAGGATTTTCTGTAATGCTACAGGCTACAATAGTACCTACGACGACCCTGTAGCCTAGTTGATAGTGACCCTGCTGCGAAGCGAGGAGTCCCGGGTTCGATTCCCAGCCGGGGCAGATATGTATTTATGTGACAGATAAATATTTGTACTCGAGTCATGGGTGTTATTGTAATGTGTTATATGTGCCCATGCCACCCGTGACACAGGTGAAAACCTACTGCAAGGTTATAAGTGTGTAAGCGTTTATTTATTTAGTAGTGTTTGCGTCGAATAGTAAAAAACAACCATATAAACGTCAAATAAGTAAGAAGTAGGATATTTTATTGCGTAAAATGTCCACTTAGGTAATGGGTGCAAAAAGTTGTCGAAATTATAATTTATACATTCGGATCACCGTTTATTGAAGTCATTGATTTTCGCCAATTGTTACTTGACCTGACGTTCACGGTTCACCCAATTCACCGTGTTTCTAACATAACATGCTGGTAACGAGTTTTATATTATATGTTGCTAGTTTTACTTGGAATTTGGATAGTTATTGATGGGAGCATATACATGATTTTTATTTCAGGATTGACAGAGTCTTAGGTATTTAACTTTTGCAAACGTACAACCCTTATTGTATACCGAGAACAGAAATTCAAACTCATCATTCAAATTTCCCGCCTCGCTGGGAATCGAACCCAGGACCCTTGGCGCGGCGATCCGGAATGGTAACCATTGCGCCACATAGGTCGATATATGTAAATATAGGATAAAATAGAATACATTTAATGTTGACAGAAATGGTTATTTACTATAATTTCTATCTCCCTATTAGAAAACGCAATATTATTTCATATTTTTAACCCTTGACAAAAAAGAAGAGGTGCCATTTAGAAATGAACGTGCCCCCACTAACAATATTGTTACATACAACCTGTCAGTGTAAATATTTACTCATCAAAAACATAAATGTGAAATGAGAGCCAAGTTCAAAAAAAACGAAAAGAATTGAGAGCTAAATGTGTGCCAAGTTCTGTGTAGAAAATCCTAAAATTTTAGTTACAAGAACATTTAATTCAAGCCAAGTCTTAGCCAAGACTTAGCTAGTTTTCATTAGTTAGTTACTAACAAATCAAAGTTTAGAAAATTAACATAGGTATTATATCAACCTCACAGTATAATAATAAAGCAAGCAAGCAAGCTAGCAACAACCCATACTTGTCCCACTGCTGGGCTCGAGGTCTCCTCTCACAATTTGAGGGTACAGGCCATAGTCTACCACGCTGGCCAAGTGCGGATTGGTTGACTTCACACACATTTGAGAACATTATGGAGAACTCTCCGGTGTGCAGGTATCCTCACGATGTTTTCCTTCACCGAAGCAAGTGATAATTACATTGTAATACGCACATAATATTTGAAAATTAGAGGTGCGTGCCAGGATTTGAATTCAGGCCCTGCGTTCGGGAGACCGACGTTCTAACCACTAGGCTATCACTGCTTTTTTATAATAATAAAATAATATATAACATCAATAGCTACATATATGAAATTTTGAATTCTAAATTAGCTAGGGGGCTTTTATAAACGTGACAAATTTCATGTAGGTTGAATAGGTCTTGAATTATGAAATATGTATGGGTCAAAAGTAGCTCGAAATGGTTTGTGCAATATTACACACGTCGCTGCGTTACCAGTTCTTTTGCTTTGAACTTGGCTGGACACGCTGCCACGTGTCTAGATTTCCATTTATTTCATACAATACTGAATTTGTTTTGTGTTCCGAGTACGTAACATACAATGTTATAGATGTAATAACAATAAGGCACATTATATTTCCGTCCGTCTAATAGGTTATAGCAATTTTTTTAAGTGATTATTTATTATGAACAAAAGTTTATTGATTATAATTATAAAATAATATCTAAGATATCTTTAATAACAAATTAATGTTTAAGCAACTCTATGTTTATCTACTAAAATTTTACTTATTAATTTGTTCAAAGTTTTGAACAAAGTTATTTCAGCGTGTTCCGACAAACATATTTCATGAATAAGCACAAACCTCGCCCGGCATTTCAATTAAACCCATAAACAAAGATCTGAACAATTGTTTGAATTACCGCTCCAATTACGGTCGCATTTCATGAAATATGAGCCGGATTAGCGACGCTATTAGAAATTACGACTCGAGTATTCCTAGCCATTACTATAGAGGACTGCTGGAAATAAATTACCGATGACAAAAAGGACAATGTGGCTATTAAGAGAGCGTTTAATTCTACAGTTTTCACTTTTTAGAAGCTACTGCTTGACTACAATGCCCCGACGCAAGTACTGCTACTATAATTCTTCCTTTCCTCTTCTTTTTTTTCCGCCAATGCATTTGGCACTTCAGCCGGACTATTATGAACACTCAATTCCTGCCATGTTCCAGTGAAAACGTCAAATTCTTGTCATAAAAGCGGTCACGTGACACTTCTGAGCCAATCATACGTCGTTTAAAGCCCGATAAATGAATTGCCTGGAATATGAATGGTTTTTTAAAGTTCATAATAGGCCCGCTGGTGTTACATGTCCATGGCGATTTAAATAAAATTCACATAAAAAATTAAACTGTATATTTGACACTAGAGCTCCACCCGTTTTCCGGGATAATAAGTTTCCTGTAACTTATTTCAGATCATATTTTGTGTGATATATTCCAAGAAAATTAATTCTTCAGCAGTTTTTGTGTGAACGAGTAAGAAACATCCATACATCCTCACATACTCTCATTACAATATTAGTAAGATGGAGTTAAAACGGGAACTTAGTGTCCGTTTTATAAAGCTTTTAGAATGGAGACTTTCGACCTTTTAAGAAAAATAATGAAACAACTGAAAGATGAGACGAGTGAGAAGAGAACAGCTGCTTTCTCGCTCAACGAGGAAATGGTGCGAACTTGGGTATAGTGCATAGATTTTTTGAGTGAATTTATTATTTGAGTTATTTTTAACCCCCGACGCAATACGAAGATTGTTATAAGTCTGTGTATCTGTGTTTCTGTCTGTATCATCATAGCTCCTAAACGAATGAGCCAATTATGATGTGTTTTTTTTGTTTGAAAGCTGATGTGATCGAGACAGTTCTGTTGTTAGCTACTTTTGGTGAAAATAAAATTGTTGGCAGTATTTTAAATATGAAAAATTACAGTTATTAGCAATTATGCATAGATACTATGAACGAGTGTGAGACATTACAATTGTAATAAGTATCTTATTTTGTAAGGAAGTGTAGTTCACCAGTAGCTACTTAGTTTTCCAAAGACAGATTAAAATGCACTTGGTCGCTGAAGCAAACTACAATGATATTACTATATTTTGTCGGATTTTAATGAATTTTATGAAATTGGATACGGGCCCTACACTCGCTCTGATTTTTTGAAAGATTTGACATAGGTACATTCACTTTGTTCTGACGCGCTATTCTAACTATACCCGTTTAGTGTTTCTCCTTTGTTTGTAAACCTATTTTCAGATATTTTTTGTAATTACATGGATTTGATTTCATTATAATTGTACTGAACTACTGTTTTATAAATGTATTGAACTAATGACCAATTTTGAAATGTTTCTATTATGTTACGTAAACGTGCAAAAGTAGTTGAATTGAACATTTGGCACACACATAATTTATAAATTCAATGGAATAATAGGATCATATTAATCCCGGGAAATAATAGACCCATTTCTGTATCTCTATAGTGCCGTTTACTCTCGTCCCTTGGGATAGGTAATAATTTAGTATGGAGGTTCTGTAAAGAGATTAGTATAGATAACATAATTGACTGGTTTTATGTATCTACGAACTCTGTAAATAATTATCTTATAATTTTAATCTGACAACTGGTTCACAAAATATAATAAATAAATACAAAAAATACTTTAAAAACTCTTTTAAAATCTGTTTGCATCAAAAAGCATAAGTCGTGTTACTTTGAATTTTAGTTATGATTAGAAAGAGGGACAAAAGCTACATATGTATGCTTATTTTTTTTCAAATTGTTATCATTAATCTTGACGGTTTTGTGCAAGAAATCGTAATCTAAATTCCTTCGACTACTTACTGATACTTTAACAGTTTTTTGCTCTCCTGTAAAATTGCAATTTTCATCTTATGCCTGTTTTCCATTGAGGGTACGACATATTCTACGCTACAAACTACCGAACAAAGCTAGGTAAATAAAAGCATTTTATATTTAGTTATTTAGTTAAATAAGTACGATTTACAGCGAAGCAAGGACGGTTTAGATGAAAATTATATTTGCCAGACAAGGCACAATACCTGCCTATATTCCATTTATTTGTCTATATTCCTTATTCCCTGTAGCCTAGTTGGTAGCCTGCGCAGCGAGGGGTCCCGGGTTCGATTCCTGGCCGGGGCAGATATTTATGTGATTAAGATAAATATTTATACTCGGGCAATGATATTAAACTATAGATACGTTATGCCCTTATAAATCAACCAAAAAATCTGTTCCGACCGAGCTACAACACACACACGTTTATCTTTTGTTTCAATACACCAATCACTATTACATTGGTAAATTATGTAAAAGGGATGGCACTACTAAAACCATAATAGTGAAAAAGACAGCTAGACGGCCTCACTCAGAGGCAGCTATCAACTGTCTGAATTAAAATCGCTATACTTGACTAAATTCGACTGACGTAATTTCAGCGCAGTCTTGGCATATCTACCTCTTTTTATACATATAATATCATTGTACTCGGGTCATGCGTGTTATTGTGATGTGTTATAGTATGTCGTCGATGCCACCCGTGACACAGGAAAAACCCTACTGCGGGGGTATGAGTGTGTAACTAAGCTTTATTATTTGAATTGTTAATGAACAAACCACAATTTCTGCAGTGCTAAGTTATTCTGTTAATTATATTGTCATCCACAAATCTCCAGGCTGACTAATCAGGAACCAACATGATGTATTTATGCAGAGGCTTAATCTGTAAGCTCCCGGTGTCTCTAGAGACAGTCTCGTCTTGATTGGGAGCTAAGTCGCCTTACATTCATAATTACACAAGCATAAATTAACTACATAGGCATTCATAATTAATTTACTCTTACGCGAGGAAAATATTTTTTTATGGAAATAGCCGGCAAACGAGCTGACAATCCACCTGATGGTAAGTGGCTATCGTCGCCCATGGAAATCAGCAAAACCAAAGGCATCACTGATGCGTTGCCGGCCAAGAAAGAGAGAAGAAAAATAAAGAAAGAACTGTTTGAAAGCACTATTTGAGAAACGATTGAAAAAAATAATGTTTACGATATTTAATGTACATATTAATCTCACTAAATTACTAATCACTGTACATACGAGTATTAATCTCACTAATCTTCAATACATTTAGCTACAACCGCCAATGATAGAAAATACGTGTGTGAACTTATGTACGCATGTGAGAAGTTATAGATCTTTGGCGTACCAGAACAAAAATAGCTAAAGATTTCATCCCGTATGCCACAACTCTTTGTAAAAGGAATCTCTTATCAGCTAACTTCTTCATGTCACTTTTTGGCTGTCGGTGTGCGCGCGCATCGTAAAAATTTACTCTAATATTTTTTTCCAAACGCGCCAAAACAAATATAATTTCAAAAACCGCGAACAATTCCGCACCTCATTAAATCCACGAAACTTTTAGCTTTTAGTTTATTTAGCAAGGAATACCTACGTCTGCCAATCCGAACTGGAGCAGCATGGTGGAGTATGCTCTGGTATCCTAAAGACTGTAATAAGCCTGAACTCTGTGGTGGATCATTTTCGAGCTAAAATAGCGAGGAATTTGCGACGTCTATTCCCATTTCCAGTAACTAGTTACCTCGTTTGCCATCACTATAAATTTCAGCCAAGCATGTAAAAAGGTCATGGTTCTGTTACTGGTTATTTGGTAACACTTCAAGTGAAATGTGGCTTCATACCGGTGCGTGTAACATTCGACGTTCGTTGAAGGAAGGAAGTTTCCTACAGTCATTGACCTGAGTTACCAGGCTATGTGTTTATATGTTTTTAATACTTTGTTTAATATCATTATACTCATACCCCTCCCTCTCCCATTTTATATGAATAAGAAATCCGTATGATTTTTCAAATTTTGCTCCCCCATACCATCTAGGTATATAAACATCTGTAGGTACAAGATTTCTTATTTCTATGTCTAATTAAGACCTTGCATTGTCTGTCAATCATGACTTGTTTTTAAGTATGATTATTTTATATAATTTCATAATTTTAATTATCAGTTTATCATTTATAACTGCATCATAATATGAACCAGATAATAAGTGATTGATACATGCCTGTAATTTGCTAACATGCAAGTGTTTGTACGTTTTGTTTGTTAAAGAATAAATCAACATAATTCGCCGTTGTTAGGTATCTAGACAGATAAATGATGTACCTACATATCGATACTTTGTTACTAATTTTATTTATTAAGTTTCATAACGGTAATGTAGAGGAGAAGAAAACTGTGATTTTTCTAAAACACGAAACTTTTTTTATGGAAATAGTTATGGATGTTTTATGGAATAAGTAAAAATCTTACTAACTTTTTGAGACTCAGTCTACGTCATTGTTTTAAATTCCGACCACGAGGAGTCCCGTACGAAGCGACAAACTTAAAATGGAATTAGTAACTAAAAAGATGATAGTACTTAGTTTGAATCCAGCCTTCATCACATACTTTTGAAGGGAATGAAAATGGACAACCTCAAGGATTTATTTAAAACTTTTATATTGTTCCGTTATATAGTGAAAAATAAATAAAACTTTCAGCGAGCATTTGGACTCATTCTGCCAGACTGATCGTTCGATGAATTAATATATGTTGTAATTGTAACATAATCATAATCCTAATAATTTTTTGCTAGAAGAAGAATCATTTATTACTACATAGATTAAACACAATGCATTAAACCAGGGAAGATCAAAACAACTGCAAGGATTATGCTAATGGCTGATGCAATTGATTCCACATCAGATTCGTCGGTTTTCGGCAGGAAGCGCGCCGGTATAAATACGTAGCCCGCCTCGTGGAGGGCACACTTCGTCTGAATAACTGAAGTAAACATGAACGGATACATTACCGTGAGTATTTTGCTTATTTTTTACCAGTAACCGCCCTCGCTTTGCTTCGGTTTTCTTTATTTTTTACACCTTGGGTTACAATTATTGGAGTTTTATTAAGGATCCCTAATTTTTTTGAAAATATAATATAGCCTATGTTACTCGGAGATAGTGTAGCTTTCCAACAGTGTAAGAATTTTTCAAATCGGTTCAGTAGTTTCGGAGCCTATTCAATGCAAACAATCAAATCTTTCCTCTTTATTATTAGTATAGATTAGTCATCATCATTGAAGTACTATTACTAGCGTATAGAACCGACACCGCGAACACCATGTATGTCCCAATACATTGGCGCGACGTGGCTTCAATCTTCAATGGATTCGTTCTATTTTGAAAGGAGAACGGGGGCTCTATTTTAAAAATCGAACCTCCCGGCGGGACACACATTTTGTTCGAGATGTCTGTTCTATGACATTATACTTTAATGATCATCATCCCAATTTTAGGCTACAGTGTCCTTTTATAATGAAAAACATTAAGCGGTAGTTCATCCTTTACTAAATGCCCATTGGATTTTACGTACAGTTTAGATAACAGTGAGTTAACAGCACTTAATATTATTTCTCAATTAAAAAATATAGTTACTAAAGAATTCGAATTCAGTAAGACAATTAGTATAAACCAATGATATTATCAGTAAAAAAGAGGTAGATATGCCACTAGTGCGCCGATTTTCAGAGGCTGGGTACCTCCAGGACCCGCCCCAACGTCCGCGTTAAGCTGTAAAGGCCAGTAGGGCCAACAGCAACTACTCATTCGAAACAAAAAAAAAGCAGTCAATTGACTACGTCTGCTCGTAGTTGCTCTGTCAATACAAGACTATGGCACGCTATTATTGTTGTCAGAAGTGCTTGAGATTTGACATACAACGTTAAAATGCCTTCGTGTATTATTATAATGTGATTTGTGTAGTGAAACAAAAGATAAATGTTTGTGTGTTGTAGCTCTTTTCGGAACAGATTTTGGTTGATTTGTAAGGGCATGACGTATCTATATTTTTTATATATCATTGGTATAAACTGAAAAAACTCTCTCAAATGAAATACCTGTGTCTATCACTAAGTAATAAACAAGCCACATTAATGGCATCAATTGGCAATACCGATCAAATGAGCTGTGTAGTTGCTACTGTTTACGTCGATAAAGACGTGTGACGTCAAAGTTTCCAAATCAAAAATTTTCGTCCTTTACCAATCGATTCATGAAAAAATGTTCAATCAAAAATGGAATGATTATGTTCTTTATAATATTTTTATGAAATTAAAACGTAGAGCGAGTTTGGATGGCAGTTAGGGAAAATGTTTGCAATCATAAAGAAAAACTGCCTTGTCAAATGAAAAAATTATGGATGGATTATATTTTTAAGGGAAACCTCAAGAAACCTTAAAGCTTGGAATGAATCTGTTGCCTTCGTAAAACCACAACCCTCTATATGGGCAGTATTCTTTATGACTACGTCTTCTTTCATAGAATTTCTGCTATATTCAGTTGTCATAAAATATCAATAAAATGGACCTTAATACGTATTTTCACTCTAGATTATCAGATCGTTGAATTCTGTGACTTTGTTGTTATTTGTATCAATAAAAGTAAAAGCATTATTGTAAACTTACATGTCATATAATTTGTTAGTAGGCCAAATGAATGCATAGATCAGATTTAATATCCCTCTAAATGTAAAATACGAGTTATTAGAAAAGTCATATTTCTTAGACATAAATTCGTATTATAACCTGATTCTGAAATTCGAGGCTGAGGACCCTTGGATATGAGACTGTGACCAACATAAACCTAAAATCACATGAGACATATTTTTAACTCACACAAAAAGAGGAGTGCTATCATTGAAGTATAATGTCATAGAACAGACATCTCGAACAAAATGTGTGTCCCGCCCGGGAGGTTCGATTTTCAAAATTGAGCCCCGGTTCTCCTTTCTAAATCGAACGAATCCATTGAAGATTGAAGCCACGTGGCGCCAATGCATTGGGACATACATGGTGTTTGCGGTTGTTCTATTCTGTTCTATACGCTAGTAATAATACTTCAATGGGTGCTATAAGTTTGACGTGTCTATGCGTCTGTCTATGACATCGTAGCTCCCAAACGAATGGAAGGATTATAATGCGTTCATGATGGACATGGTTCTTAGCTACGTTTGGAGAAACAACTCTCGGAGATGTTAAAAATTTTAAAACTTATTGATCTTTGATGTCAGTTGCTTCTCTTGACTACTAACTAGAGCCAAGAACGATTAAAATTTAGATGAATATCATATTTTTATCAGAACTATCCATCAAATTATTACAGCTAAACTATTCGGTTATCCTCTGTAATAATTTCAGTTAATTTAACCAACGCAGCTCACAATTTATGTAAAGTGTCAGATATAGGGCAATGTGTCGTCACTGTATTGGTAGCCGTAGCGCTGTCCGATTGCAATTATATGCAATGCGATTATACGCAATTAGCTATGTTTCCAGAGAGCACGTGTCCGATAGAAATGACTCGTATTTGTGTGGGCGTTACGTTATAAAATGTTAACTAGATTTTTTTGTTATTTTATTGAAGTGTTGGAGTTTTCATAATCTCTAGAAATATTTTTATTTTATTTTATGTTATTTTACCTATATTATATTTTATTTTATATGTATCTCATGCCGCCATATCGTTGTTTTCATACTGTCTGAAGGTTGACTGGGAGAGAAAGCTTTTAGCATTAAGTCCGCCTTTGTCGTCTGTACTTATGTATGGGGCATAAAGTTTTAAATAAATAAATAAATATTTCAACTGAATTAAACTTGCTATTTCTAAACTACACGATACAGGTTCATATACTTCCGTTCATCATCTATTAAGTAGTTCCAATATGTTATAACATAAAATGATCCTATATTTAATCTTCGTGAGAGATACAATATAGGTACTATTTAAATTACCAACTTATCATGCCATTTCTATAAGTTGCTTAGTCTGTGGGTATTATCAACATAATATTGTAACATTATGAATATCGATTAGAGTGCGTAAACCGTAGTTTCATTACTTGCCTCATTGTTGAAACATTACCAAAACATAATTTTAATGAATAACCGACGAACTAGTACAATTAAATTCGTGTTACAAGTTTATTTAACCACCATGACTAATTTAATTAAGTACGCTGTTGATGGTCTAACTCAAAGTCATAATTTAATTTAACGTCATTTATCTATGTTGTTATAACATCAATTTTATTGTACTATATCTTAGGAAAATAAGTTATTGTAGAAAAGAAACAGCGAAAATAACTCATCAGCAAATCTCAAGAAAACAATACCTCCACTGAATGCATAGTCGTATTAATTAAGTATACAAACACGCAAAATAAATAAAATTAGATGTTTTCTTCTCTCTTCTTGACTAAGGTGCTAAGGTGTATTAATAAATGTTACAATAGTTTACATAAAAACAAATTATGTACAAATATTATCAAAATGTCATAGGAAGCAACCAGGACATGTACCTAATGTAGATAATATTTTGTATAATAGATATATATATATTTTTTATTATTTAACCCTGTACGGTTTTTCAGTTGGCTTGCCTCCTGGCCGTGGCTGGCTTCAGCCAAGCCGTGCCCTACGGCTACGGCGGCTACGGGTTAGGTGGATATGGTAAGTTTATTATAATCCCTACTGTAACTGTCCTGTGAATTCTTGTGTGTACATAAATAATAAAATCAAAAAGCACTCTACGTGAATTTTCACAAAGCTTTTCTCTTATAATAAATCCCTGTAGAATAGTGAGAAAGTTCATGCAAATGATGAAAATAATTTTACAACTCATAACACTATACGCAAGGTCTGGATTACAACAATAAGGAAAAAAGTGTAATTATACGAAAAGCATTATTGAAAATTCTTTCAGAAGAAAGATATTGCATAAAAAGTTGTAAACATATAATATTTTTCCACGTAATTCTTTTTCTGTTTTTTTTTTTTTATCTCAACTTGTTTTATTAACAAATATCTATAAAGTACACTCTGTCGTTTGAATATTTCCTAATGTCACAACTCCTGAGGTTCTGTTTATTTTAGCCTTCTTTTAGCACGTAGCTATTAAAAGTATAATTATTACAAGCAAACCACATCTTGCCTTACCACCTTACCTTGGACCACATCTCCACTTACCATCAGGTGGGATTGTGGTCAAGCATTAACTTATTTGTGTAAAAAAAAAACGTTGCAATATAATATATGAATCTGACCTATGACCTGATCATTATAATTTCATATACTCCTACAATAATTGGGTATCTAGAGTAACCCACGCGCAATTTAGCGTATTAATTTCCACGTGGTGTTGACTGAATCATATTTAGCTTAAGTATAGCTTAGCAATCTAATATTGGATTGGATTGCTTTAATTTAATAAAGTTAGTTTGAATTAGAACTAAGTTTAGCTTTCAGATCTTATGATGAGATATCATTCACACTATTGTTGCAAGTTAAGATTCTATGAGTCTTGGTGATTAATGGCATTTCTACGAGGGTCAATTGAACTAAGTTTAATCAGGATTGCCTGATACATAAATCAAAATTACCTACAGATAAAAATAGACAAGTAAACATGAGCAATCATTTAAAAGTTATGTTTATCAATCACACCGTCTTTTATCATTGTGCCAAGCGCTAAAGCTATTTTTATTTATAAAACAGTCTATCCAATATTTCTAATCTACAAATCTACAAGACACAACTTATCTCATAGTGGACTGAACACACTTTTTATGAAGCTATATGTATGTAGCGTTATTTATGCTATTTATTTTCCAGGTCTGTCGGCACCGATCATCAGCGCACCTATAATCGCTCCTGCGGTGTCATCTGCGAGCCTGGTGAAGGCTGCCCCCATCCCTGTCATCAAAACCATTGCCGCCCCCATCTACACTGCCCCCATCATTAAGACTGTCCCCATCATCAAGACCGTCTCCGCCCCTGTGGTCGTCAGCAGCTACGGATACGGCGGATACGGTCTGGGAGGTTATGGTCTCGGATACGGCGGACTCGGATACGGTAAAGGCCTGGGCTGGGGTAAGATTTACTGAATACTAAGGTCTTCAGACGAAGTGCTTCTTTGACCTGAAAGTGAACCTCTTTAATTGGACGATGCACGTAATCAATTACCCTAAACAATTGCTGTTAATAAATTTGATTTTTCAATAATAATTTGTTTTATTTTTCGTTGCGTCAAATGCTAGATTACAATTATATACAAACTCCTAACATCTGTGGATGGAAGTAATTCTAATTCAGTTTGCAAGATTTGCAAAGCAAGTTAAATAAAAGCTTGTAAAAACAAACAACCCCTCACCTTTAACACATCATTCTGTTCCGTTATGGATGATATACTACGAATCACAATAAAATCTTTAACGAAAAGTCTACCATATATCAAGGTATTTTTTTACAGATGTCCATGCTGATTCCTTTTTATATTCTCACCATAATTATATGTGCACTGTATATTAGGACATCTTCCTGAAAGGGTGGTAGAGATAAAACAAAATAAATGACTTTATTTTTTTGAGAATTTTAACGATAATTACTGCTAGGCTTGGATTTCTTCTCACTTACGTATCATCTTTATGAACATGAACACGAAAAATGGGTTGTCTGTTTGTATGAAAGCGATAAACTCAAAAACCACCGAACGGGTTTTATACGGTTTTCACCAATCCTGATTCGGTGATTCCTGAAAAAGGCTTAAGTGTATAATTCATTATGGTTCTATGTAAATTGACATAAATCCAAGATGCGAGCGGAAACTAGTAAAATATAAAAAAACCGTACTACATATTATATAATATATAAACCACTCCTTCAAGTGAACTCTCAGGTGTGCAGGTTTTCTCAGGATATTTTTCTTCATCAAAGTTAGACGTAATTTTATTACCAGTACTTTATTCAAAAACATTTATTTGCAGGACGTTATCAAAGTCAAACTGAAAATCAATTTTATTTGCTATCACTACTAAACTAAAACAAAGAAGTCCCAAATTGATTTCATAAACGTAGCTATCAAAATTTAAATGAAACCATTTCGACGCTTGAAAGGAAAAATTGACTAAGCGACAATAAGCTAACTTTACAGGAGAGCAGTTTAAAGTTGAAATTTTTAGAAAAAAATCATATTTTTTTGTAATCCTCCTACCGACATTATTCTTACTATTTTGGAATCCTTATTTTATCATCTATATTGTGGCATATAGAACAACTTTTCTAAAATTTCAACTTTTAAACTGCTCTCCTGTAAAGTTAGCTCAATGTCGCTTAGTTAATTATTCCTTTCAAGCGTCGATTCATTTCTATATTAAAATATATGATAGTATAAATGTCCAATGATATAGGGTGTGCCGTGTGAGTAATTACACTTTTGCATGACCTGTGGAAATGAATGGTCAATCTGAATATTTTATGTGCGTTGAAAGCGTCGGGAATCTATTGAAATTCACACATGCATAGGTAATCCGTTAGTTTTGATTTTTGCAAGTTAAATGTGTAAAAAGTTTTCAATTTGCTTTTTTACATTTCTTTTTTATCGATACATGCGAACCAAATTGCCATGGGATACTTTTAAAGTGATACTGCAAAAAATAACTGCTCTGACAAGCTATCTCCTGCTCTACAATAGGGATGTTGACACTAATTATAAATTAATATTTTATGTCTAAAATATTAGTGGTAACATTTAAAGGCCTAAAATATGATTCTTTTATTGAAATCAATCACAATAAATTAAATAATAACATTAATTTAAAATGTTAAAAATTGTACTCACTGTCACGTGACCTCAAACGCCATTTTGAGAATATGACGTCATTGGAAAAATTTTATATGGAAATTCAACAAACTTAGTAGACAGATAGAATTGAATATAGTTTAGTGACGTCACGTGACGTTTTTGGTGGGAAATTCGATAATGATTTTTATTTATCAATTTTTGTTTTTAAATTGAAGATTATTATTTTTATAATATTTTTTTCGTGAATATTGAGGTTCTATTTAAAAAATAAAATTGTATCCTAAAATTAGTCAACATCCCTATTATGTTTATCTAATAATTTGGGTAGATAAGAATTATAATTTAGTTACTTAACTACACTTTTATAATAATGTTAATAAACGCTTGCACACTCCCGCAGTGAGGTTAAACTATGTCAAGGGTAGCATGGATAACACAAATATAGGACATTACTATAACACCCATGACCCGAGTACAAATATTTCTAGCACAAAAATATCTGCCCCGGCCGGGAATCGAACCTGGGACTCCTTGCTTTGCAGGTAGGGTCACTACCAACTAAGCTATAGAGTCAGCACAGGCTCCTTTCAAATGACATGATTTATGTCAATACGTATTCGTGTCAGAATTTAGGATTAATAAACTCCTAAGTGCCTGTGTAACTAGGCCTTCTCAATAGTAAGTAATTAAACTATCGCAAAAACGAAATGACGAAGGGCTAACGGTTCAACAGACAAATCCAATTACCGAGTGAGAAGTACTAAGAGGACAGAATATAAATTAAAGTGAATCAATTAATTTCTTTGGTTTAAAGCCATAGACAGCTCATTTTGGAACGAAGTTCCTTATCGCGCGTTGTGAAAGGGGGCTAGACGGAAAATTACGACACTTTTTGATTCTTACGAATAACGACACTTTTTTTGAAGTGATTCTGAGCGTTATACAGAGATGAGATGGCGCTGTACAACAAAACAATACTTAAATCGAAAGGAACTTCGTTCCATCCGGGTGTCCATTGACACCTCTCATGTTTTTTTTGAGCAGAGTCTCTCCTCTTGAGAAAGTCATAGCATACTCTACCACGCTGTTCCGGTGCGAATTGTTGGAGGGGTTGGTGGGCAACCCAAGTGTTGGAAGTTTCATGCCACCTCTGTGGGTGAATGTCTCCAACGTTAGCTTACTGTTACTACAGATATCAACCGGAATCGATGGCTTAACGTGCCCACCGAAGAACGAAACGCTCAAGAATTTTTTTCCACATCAACCATCCGAACCTGTTTTAGGATCAACACAAGCCACAGGGCGTTCAATTTGTTTTTAATTTCAAATAGTTGATCATTAAACATATGTTGGCGAGCGACCTCTTTAATTCTATAACAATCGGCTAATGTAGACACTGTCATACAAGAAGAGTCACGAAGAAAAACTAAACATTTAGAATATGGAATATGTCAATCTATTTGGAACATACGGACATTCTATGGGATTCTATTACTGATCACGGAGTAGTAGAGATTGTTATTGATGTGAATGTTAGAAGAACTGGAAATATATCATGAAGCAAAGTAAAAGGAATATTATTGAATAACCAGTATGCTAGAATACTCCATATTCCACATATACACAAAGTACTCCTCGCACTAGAATTCTCTACATCGTGAGTAGAAAGGACATTCACAAATAAGATATCAAACAAATTCACAAACACCCACGACTTCATAGTAATATTTATCAGTCACATAACCTACCCCATCCGAGAATTGAATCCGAAGCTACGACATGGTCACTATTAAGTTATGGGGTTGTCATCGAGGACAAGAAACCTCAAAAGTAGAAGTACTTCTCAAAAAATTTCAGCAATCAAGTGTACCTATTGATAGTTATCTAATGTAATAAATTGTTGTGGGCGAGATAAACTTCGTTTCTATCAAACCTAATATCGGTTAATAGGCTGGAATCCTTAAAATAATTATTCGTACCTACTAAATTTCTTTATCGCTTTTGTCCAAGTGTTCTCAAAATATATCGGTTCATTCACAGACAGCGTATAAGGCGTGCTCACCATTCTCTCGTCAAATAGAATTATGGAAGTCTGGCACTTGTCGTCCGCCAAAGATTAATTTATTGACAGATGTGCTATATAAAACATTTTCTTTTATCGTAATAGTCTTAAAATACCTGACAATTTTTAGTATTGTATTATTAAAGAAATCGAAGTTAATAAATACTTAGTAACTAAATACTTATTATAGAAGTTACAAAACGGTTTATCACTCTAGATACATGTCTGTGTTCACATCAATAAACCTTTACCGAAATAATGCTACAAGCAAAAAGCTGGTAATGAACAAGGAAATATTATATTGTTTTTCAAATATAATATTGTTTTACCTATTTGGCTAACTACCACAATCTTGCTTGAGTCAATCTCTTTCCTTTCTTAGCCGGCAACGGTGCATTGCCAGCTGTTAAGGTGTTGCTGAATGCTGATGTCCATGGGCGACGATGACTAGGTTCTTACCATCAGTTATCAACTCATTTGTTGCCTTATAATTTACATTATAAGTAACAAAAGTTCGAACTCTTTAATTTCCAGTAGATAATATAAATCAGTTGAATCCTTGATCATAACACATAGATAAGAAACAGTGAAAGAACTATATCATGTTAGAAATCATTAATATTGTATTAGCTGTACGCGTGGATTGCAAATGGCGTTCTAATTGAAAAACCAATTAAATTATTCTCCGGGGACGGCGATAATATGATAATATAATGCAGTGAGCGCTAATATGTCACTGCGTAGTATAAGACAATTAGTATTTTTCAATCTAGTGGATGGAGTCCAATACAGCACGTAATTTAAATATTTTAGTCTACGTCTTACCGATATCTGATATAGGTGGTCATCGCCACCTGTAGACTTCACACACGTTATGCATTAAAATTGTGGAAAATATGTTTTAGTATTTCACTACGAGCTCTTTTAATTTTAAAGAACATAAGTTACAATTTTTTAAAATAATTTCTCAGTTTACTCTTAAAAACCTGCATATTATTAATTCGTTCATTTTTGCATGTACAAAATTTTGACATATTCTATCCAGTAAAAATCCTTACCAATAAAAACAAAAATATGGCTTTATTTTCATCAAAATGTACAAAACTCTCAAAAGTTCCATTTACCGATATCTCTCCATAAATTTGAATAGAAAAACTTTCCACTTTCCTTATTCACAATCGATCTAAGTTGGTAAATCGTGATTTTGCAGATTCTTAATAGACCAGAGATACCGTGGATAAAAGTGCCATTAAAATCCTATTAGCATGGCGCCTCTGTTCCCACATCTGTGGCCAGTCCATTACTCGCGGACGCGGTCGTTCCCGTTAATTGAAGAAGCAATTAAACCACCCCCACACCCTCACGCCTTACCCCCGGGAGCATCGGCAGACATTACAATGTTCTATTATATAATTGTTATATAAAAATGGTACAAAGAATTTTAGGATTTATTAGATCTTATCCTACTAATACTAATTATAATAAATGTGAAACTTTGTAAGGATTTTTGTAACTCTTTCACACAAAAATTATAAAAAGAATTTTAATGAAATTTTTTAGATAGGCCATGATCTAGAATAACAAATTGTCCTTTTCCCTATGGTTGTCTGGAAGAAATCGCTTTTTTAACGATAAGGCTGCCTGTTGTACCTACCATTGTATTTATTAATGTTATTACTGTATATTGGTGTACAATAAAGTTTTGTTGTTATTGTTGTTGTTGTTATAGGGTACTTTTGTTATTCCGAAAAACACGGCCAAAGCGGCGTGCAGAGTGATGATGTAAAAAGAACATTTAACGTTTCTGAGTAAGTACAGAGAGCACTCGTATTTTTCTCCAATAGTTTTTAACTTTGATTACAATTTTTTTAATTTTCCTCCAAAATATTCATTGAA
Source organism: Thymelicus lineola (assembly GCA_963932265.1). NCBI lineage: Eukaryota > Metazoa > Arthropoda > Insecta > Lepidoptera > Hesperiidae > Thymelicus > Thymelicus lineola. The sequence goes on along the minus strand of OZ010693.1, from coordinate 1,838,445 downwards.
AACTAATTAAAGCGTGAAAATTTTACAGCCAATTTTAAAATTTGTTTTCATAAATGTATCCCAAAAAAGTTATCCCATTGTTTCAACAAAACCCTACACCATTTTGAGAAGCGACTTAGACCTCCCAAACAATTCAAATTCCTTTACACTCTAGTTCGGACTTTCACGAGAAATACCTGTGAAAAATTGTCTACTGGTATTTGCACGTTTAACTGAAGCACTTTCTGCTAAGTGGACCGCTAGAGGGCACCACCATTTAGGCGAACGCTCTCAAATTATTTTCCTCCACGAATTGATCTTGCCGTGAAGTATTTAAAGCGCTTTTTTACTCAACAAAGCGTTTAAAAACGGCTTACAGTTTCCCGCGTTGGCGTTGCCGTGGCTTTTAATTTATTCAACTCTCATTGCTACTTATCGTACTTTTTCTTGTTTCAGTGATGGCCAGTCTATTAAAATTTGAATATAGAATCGTTCATGACAGATAAATAATTAATATGATAATTGAAACGGCATAATTTTGTTATTTATTGGTAATGCATCATGTTATAATCATAACGTCTATGCTCTATGGTTTAAAATACAATAGTCAAGATATTTATTAATAACCATTGAAGTATAATGACATAGAACAGACATCTCGAACAAAATGTGTGTCCCGAAACCGCGATGACGCGTTCTTTTTTCAAACTCTAGAAGGTGATTTACACACTTGCCATAGAGTAACTTTGTATAAGACACTTGCCGAACCACGACAAACAGTCAACGACTCCAAACTTTTACAAGCTCTTCCAAATGTTTGATTTAATGTTTAATTGAATTTACTGATTAAAGTAATACACTTTATTTATTATTTACCACAGAGTAGGTACATTAGTCATTCTTATCGGGCTTATTATTTGAGTAAGGCCGACACTGAGTATTTTAATAGTTTGTATTTTAAATTCTTTAAATACCAATCTAATTAATACCGGTATTTCTATTTTAGGTGTTTAGGTTGTTGAGTTAGAAGTAGGGTTATAGATTTTGTATTAACTCCTAATTTATGGATGATAAATAAAATACGTTGGAGGATTCACTGTCTTTACTTGCACACACGTTATTACAGTGCTTATGCGCGCACACGACTGCCTTCGTAGGCGAGGCTTTTACAATATAATATATAACGCTTAGGTTATGTTGTCCCTACAATATTCCCCCTTTTTTTAAAAAAAACTGAATATAAAAATATGGGAATATTTAACATTGTTAAGAAACTTTATACAATACAAGTTGATGACTCTACGTAGTTTAAAATTTAAAATTAGCGACTTTACCCCATACGTCTTGATTTCTGATCCATTAGCTGCAAATAATTTGTATTCACTGCACTCGCGATAACTATGTTTATTTGTTACGGGCAAAACCGAAATATTTGCACCAGTGTCTACGAGAAAATTAAGTCCACTGTTAACGTCTAGGATACGAAGGCGGTGACACGGAGAAATGGCACAGAGCTCCGCCGTTGTCTGCACCTCGTTCAGTTTTCCTGACGTGCCGTCCAGGAGCAGGGATCAGCGCACGTCCTGGCCTTGGCGCCGAAGCGATGATGGTAGAAGCAGAGAGGGTTCTCAGGGTTCCAGCGTTGCGTTGAAGGATCACGGCTGCGGTTTCGCGATGTGGATCTTGAACGATTTTTGTTCCAGCGTCGTTGAAATCTCGGTCTGGATCTCTTCTCCAACTCTTCTACCTTGAGAGTCAGCTTGGCTATTTCTGCCATGATCAGCTCGGTGTTCTTGTGAGTCGTGGGCTGCTGCTGCTGCGATACGTCGTTGATAACGTGCGCCGCTCGCGTTTGATAGATAGCCGATAGCTTCTGGGGTGCCAGCATCGCTCCTGTCTTGATGAACCAGACCCTGGGCTGGTCAGTCCAGAAGTCCGGGATCTTGGAAGTCAGAGTGATTGCTGCTAGCTCAGCGGTCGTGCTGGATGTCGACGGTGCGGATGGTGCGACGGGTTGCGGAGCGTTAGGTGCGGTTGACATCTCGAAGATTCGGAATCCGGTGTAAGGTTCTGGGTGTTCTTGTCAGCGGGGTCACCAATTTAGGTGTTTAGGTTGTTGAGTTAGAAGTAGGGTTATAGATTTTGTATTAACTCCTAATTTATGGATGATAAATAAAATACGTTGGAGGATTCACTGTCTTTACTTGCACACACGTTATTACAGTGCTTATGCGCGCACACGACTGCCTTCGTAGGCGAGGCTTTTACAATATAATATATAACGCTTAGGTTATGTTGTCCCTACACTATAATATTTTGATTACTTTTACATGGTAAAAATTTAAGGAAAATTTATTAAAAGCAATTTATCACAAAACATTCAACACAAAAGAGACAATAAGAAGTATTGGAACCTTTTAAAAATCTGATTTTATTTAAATATCAATTTAATTAATACCGGTATTTCTATAATATTTTGATTACTTTAACATGGTAAAAATTTAAGGAAAATTTATTAAAAGCAATTTATCACAAAGCATTCAACACAAAAGAGACAATAAGAAGTATTGGAACCTTTTACAAAGCAGATTTTCTTTAAATATCAATTTAATTAATACCGGTATTTATATAATATTTGGATTACTTTTACATGGTAAAAATTTAAGGAAAATTTATTAAAAGCAATCTAATTTATCACAAAACATTTAACACAAATCGATACATACGTCTTATTGCCATAATTACTACACATATTTAACGTGCAAAACAAAATTAAAAATAAAAGCGTGCAAAAGCGTTTGAACGATTTTCAATCGTTTACCATTGATTCGTGTCGAAAAACCAACATCACAATATATTGGTCACATCACAAGCGTCGGCAAGCCTAAGCAAGTCTATTTAGTCCATTAACACGCTTACGGCTTGCCAAGTGTGTAAATCCGCTTCATAATTTTTTCATTCAAAATGGCGGGAACATTGCACAATAATTGAAATAAATTCGTTTTAGTTGATATAAGTTAATATTTTGTTTTCTTACTGATGATAAGTAATACCATTTTATTTTTTGTTTTTTTTTACGTGCAATTGTGACAGGTTCTTATCACGCAAGACGGCATTTTTTCAGTTTGTTATTAAACAATTTTGGCATGCGGCCGCAATGAGCGCAGGTGAGTGACAAGCGAGTGAGTGAATGAAGTGAGCCACCCTGGCCGCAATGCATTCACCCGACTCAATGTTCGGGGTGTCTGTTCTATACGAAGTAATAGTACTTCAATGTTAATAACTGATAATGATAGAGTTATTATTAAACTGAAACGTTTCTTATTTTATTTACATTTTTATAGTAAACTAAGTATGTAAGTACGTCTGAACCCGTTAATATCAGAAACTATCACCAGTAAGGCTTCCCAGGTTCGATTCCAGAAGCAGAGTATTTATTTATTAATTTATTTACACACAGTACACAGGAGTGTGTGCGTGTTTTTATTTATTCATGTGATAAGCATGTGATAAGTTCTAATTAGATTTAGTTAAATGATAACATAAACAAATTAATGTTTTTAAAATGCTCCCCTATCTACATATTAGGTTGTTACATTCGTCTCCACTGGAGTCACATCGTAAATAATATCACAGCGCGGCAGCGTCGGCACCAAAATTTATATCTTTAATATAGTGAGAGTACTCGGAGCGCAGTTTGCATAGAAACTGCAAACAAGCGAGCATTGAACTTTTGTCTAAAAGGGTCCCTCCTAGCCGAAGACAACCTCCAGTGCATGCCTTATGTCCTGGTAGTTATCTGTACTAAACAATGGTCATTGGTCAGTAGGACATTCAGACAAATTAATTGTGCATTAGAGACCGACTGACCGTAACTCGTTTTGTCCAACGGTTATTTTACAATGAAATTGTAACACTATCATTTTCTCAATCAATCAATTTATTGTGGACTACTACTTCCTGTAATTCTTCTCTTTCTTCTTACAAACTTCAGCTATACCAAATCTAAGACTCCTGCAAATTATGCTTAAATAAAGTTACAAAGGTTTTGTCTTCATGTTAATACTAAACTAAGTATTTATTAAAGATACCACCAACAATGCTGGAAAAACTGTAGCAAATAATGTACATAAGTAGCTACATAATGTCTACTTGATTCCCACCATTTTGACGCTTGCTGTAGCAGCTAATGGAGGCCATACACGATCAAGTCTGCAGTTTGACTTGCCAAAGGAAAATGCCCATAGCGAGTACTCTCAAAAAATAATGATGTGACAATGAGTGAATAGGCTTTTATTAAGTTAGTGCGCCACATCCTGGACCACATCTCCACTTACCATCAGGTGGGATTATGATCAGCATTAACTTATTTTAAGTAAAAAAAAACGCTTTGTTTTCACACATATTCACAATACACTTCACATTTGGACTTCGCGGTTTGACGATTTGATACATAAATACACTAAAGTTCAAATTATGACATATCATATTGTATCCATCCTGCCTTACCACAGACTACTTAATAGTCGTTACTTATTGGTACAAAAGTGTCAGTCCGCAAAATCATTTATTAAAAATAAATAAATAGCGAACCTTGCTCCTACACAATAAAGTGTAATTCAGGTTGCAAAGCGCTAATCGTCAATAGACGTTGACATCTAGACGTTGCCTCTCCTTCTTATCATAATTCTTATCCTTTCTGACAACGTCAGGGTTGTCTTCTCTTTTGTAATTACTTACCCGAATACACATACATAACCCTTCTGAAATACCCGACGCGTCGAACGCGGCACGTACTTGTAATATCATACCAAAATCGCGGAGTGCGCCAAGCCTGACCTTACTCAATTACAGAAAAGTGTTGTCCAATCTTATTTTTAAGAGTTTATTAAAATTTGAGATGTCTTTACGTTTATCCGAAAAACTTTACATTTATTTATTATCCATTAGAACCAGGAGTATTTAGTCGTAACTACATACATATATACCATGTAACCAAACTTACGAGCGTATTTCCTAGCAGGTTCCAGCCGCAGAAGTTGCCCCGTAAATATCAACCTCGTACGTTAGGCAACCGAGATTTAGTGCCGGAGTTTGACTACAATAGTGAAAATTTAGGAGTTTCGGTTTGGCTCACTAACAGGTTACAAGAACAATCAACTATCTACTTAACCATAAGGTCTTTTACAAAAAAGTAATAGCTAGATATTATTATCGCTTTTTAGTATAATAAGTGTACTTACGATATTTATTTTGTAGATTACAATTAATAAGTTTATTGTTAATCCGCCCTCATCCCTTTGCTTTGGATCCTGAAGCAATTGTTTTTGCCATAATAGGACTGAACACATTTTACTATAATATGATACACACGATATTTATTTCATACAGCTAAAAAATCTATATTTAATTTTAAAAAATCTTTGTACGGATATTCCTATAGACTTTGAAGCCATCCAACCGATGTGCCCCAAACTGGTTTCATTTGAAAGGCAATAATACGAAGATGGTTTGAGACCACTAAAACAATTAATTAAGGCACATTATAGTTTTTCCATACAATTTTTTTTGTGTAGGTACTTAGTAGAATACGCAAGGGTATCCACTAGTGTGTGAAGTCTACCAATCCGCACTTGGCCAGCGCGGTAGACTATGGCCTGTACCCCTTCACATTGTGAGAGGAGACCCTGAGCCCAGCAGTGGGACAATTATGGGTTGTTGCTTTGCTTTTATCCACTAGTACAAAATAAATATCGATGAGTTTAGTTTAAAATCATGTAAAAGTCGCTTGTTGTGAAAGGTGTGTGAAGTCTGCTAATCTTCAAGAATAAAATGAGGTAATTTAATGATCGAAAAAGTTCGTTAGTGTTTATTCGTAAATTTAAATGCATAGTCAACAAACTTGCACTAGTACTCTTGGTACCTAAGGGTTTTTATCGAGTTCAAAAAATGAGACATATTTAAAAAAAACCATTTTTAAAAATTTTGTGCTTGTGCATTGCTTATCGAGGACTTATCCGTTGAGGAACCAACCTTGAGCGTGGTGTTGGCATTATCTATTATTATAGCAATGTCATCGAAACTAAAATATAGGAATTGTGTTTTTGTATGTATAATATTGGTTATTGCCACCAAAATACCTACAGGGATATTGAAAACAGAAATAATACCTATATAAGTACCAAAGATATTGACATGCATTGTAATGTTACCTCATCGAGCACATACCCAACAGAGTGGCAATATGTTCCATTCAATTCCGAAACTGATCAGTGTTTTGTCACTAATAAATATCAAGTCTCGCTGGCGCTAAACCAGTACAGCGTCAACAGACGACTTGTGTACTTCTCCGTATCATTACGAAATATATTCTGATGTATATAAAAATACTTAAAAATGGTAAAAGTAATTTAAAATGGTCAGAAATTGTTAAGAAATCCTTAAAATGTGCAGTGGTCGGACCAGAGATTTGGCGAAATTATTGCCAAACAGAATAAATGATATTTCTTCTCTATTGGGTATGTACTCGATGTGTTACCTACACAAGTATAGTATGACAATGAAGCGCTTTATCCTAGTTTACACTGTCGTGGTCTTCCAAAGTTGCGTCGTAAATATCATTAGCTATGGCGGCATGGAGTTAACGATCTGTCTACGGCAATATTACTATTATCATGTATGTCTTTATGGATGGTTGAAGTTATACTTGTTCAGTGCAAACAACTGTTATTAGTTCTGCTGAATACTTCAAGCAATCCTGTTTGAATGGTGGACTTTTAACATATTAATAAGAACACTATAAGGCACGGGTTTCTCCTTATATTGAAAATGTCTGGGGCATACCTCCACCACGCTGCTCCAGTGCGGATTGGTTAAAGATTAGCTACTAATCTAATCTGAAAATTTCTATCCTACTCATAGGGCTATAAAAAACCAAGGGTTTTACGTGCCCTCCAAAGCCCTCAAGAAAATTTGACACTAGTTTTCTTCTCGGTTAGAAATGTTAACATGAATAGGTGACAAACGAACAGACGAACAAACTTATCCCATCAGCCATGTGATAGGATTGTTGGCAACTATTGGACTGAGGACATCTTGGTGGAGATTTCGGGAGTAAGCCGTCAATACGCTTTGTGTGTTAAACTGTGTGTAAATATCAAATTAAGTGATACAAATGATGAAATTAAATCACAAATACTTACACCAATGTCTCGAAATCAAACAAGTTTTATTTAAATTTTTATTGTCTTTAGTTATACAAAAACATGGAATAATCTTTAAAATAACTTACAAAACACATTTATTTAATATTAAATTTAATATATCGTGATTTACTAAATTTCTTGTACATTGATATTAATAAAACTATGTTATACATCTTATATATTTTAATTTTTGCCACAAATTTGGCACTCGGTAACGAAAAGTGGCCATGGTTGGTCACAATGGCATATAATGGCATGCAAACTTTGTTGATCACTACATCACTATTGAAGGGTTGTAGAGCGTAATATTATTTATGTATAGATTATATCATAGTTATACAATACGAGTATTACAAAACTATAACCGTAAAATACAAACGGATAATGATGCAGGGACGTTTTTGTAACAAAGTCAGTTTTTTATTTGTCACTGGGTTTTGTGATAAAATATTGTTAAAATTATTATTATTAAAATATTATTTAAATAATTTTACCACTTTTATTTGGTTTTTCTTACACTCCAAAAAACTTAGACTTGCAACTTGAATTCGTTCGGAAATGGGTTCAATTATAAATAATTTTATTTTTACCGATATCGCTTAGATACCTGGGTTTCTTCAACTTTATTAGATGCTGATGATTAGTTTAAAAAATAATAATTTAGGTATTTTATGCATCAGTGCCAATGATATAGTATGTTGGTAAAATATCTTTGGTCAGTGCGAATGTCACGTTTTCCAACATTAGGTAGGTACTTCTGAAGAGCAAAAATTTTTTCGTGACAAAAAATTTAGGAATTTCTAATAAATTTCTTCGTAAAATATAATAAATTATTTTGATAATTACGCAATAATATTTTTTGATCGAAACCTTTCGAACAATATTGTTCAATGCAATGATAAAACAATCAAATTAGTAAACTTTAAATAATATTCTATGAAATGTTTGCGACCAGTAAAGCCACGCACAAATCAGAAATTGATATTTGTTGACATCCTGCTATTAAAATAAAAAATCTATTGTACTACTTAACGCTTTGTCTTGATTATCAAGAACACTACCACGAGTTTTACATTAATATCATAACTCGCACCCTCAGTGGAAAAAAAGAATAAGTCGTCTTACGTTGAATTTTAGTTATTAATATGATTGGAAAGAAGGACAAAAGCTGCATAAGCTCAATTTTTTTCGAATTTTTATCATTAATCTTGACGGTTTTGTGCAAGAAATCGTAATGTAAATTCCTTTGACTACTTACTGATATTATAACAGTTTTTTTGTTCTCCTGTAAAATTGCAATTTTCTTCTTATGCCTTTTTTCCACTAAAGGTGCGAACTGTTTTGAGTACAGAGGTAGGTACGTTACATTATTTTTAAGTCCAATTACGTCACTTTGACACGAACTTTTATGTTTATAATCCATCTCAAATACAGTCCTAAAATGAGTTAAAACGCTTTAATTATAGTTCCGTCACCGTTCAAAGACAAAGTTATTTGAGGCAACTTACTATGAACTCCTCAAACAAAACCAATTATTAACTCGAATCACAAGTTAGTTACCTAATATAACTTGTAGGTAGGTATACCAATGAAGATCTATTAGTATAATATTATTCATTCTCGGAGCTATCGATTGGTACCTGGTTAGTGATATATGTAAGTTAGTGATATGTTATGAATTAACTTGATTTGATTGTCATGAAGAATTTTGAGAAAGAAGTAACTTTTTTGAATAAAAATCATCAATAATGTAACCCAGGTATTTCTGAATAATACTGTATCCCGGTTGGTAAGAATTGTCGCCTGGTCAGGCAACTATGCCATGGATAATAAAAATTAACACCTGTCCGGTCAACTGTATTACCGCAAAATAATTCGACGATGTTTCAGTCAACAGGATGATCCCAACCGTAGTAATTTATATTACAATTAATGCTTTTACATATCGTGATTTGCGTTTTAAAACAAAATCATTTCACACACAAAATTGTTCGAAATTGTTACGGTATTAATTTTATTATGTTGTAATTATCCATTTTAAAAGTTAAGATTCGATCAACTGACCTAATGATTAGCTATCTACAAAAGTGCCGTATTGGGGCGGCTTAGAATATTAACCCCAAACCCACATCTGATGGGTGTCGTAAGAGGCAATTCGGCACGCTGGTGGTAGAGCCCCTCGGAGGGATTATATTGGTAATATTGATTTTAATTTTCAATGAATACCATTATTACTATTATTATTTCTCCATGGGGCTCGCCTAGATAGCTACCACCCTTGAGCATGAGTCAGCCGCCAAACGACTCGTCGTGTTCCGGCTAGGGGCTTGAGAGCCAGTTCTTTAGATTGTTAGTTCTTCAGATATCCACTTACCATCAGGTGGATCATCAGCACGTTTGCCGGTTATCTCCATAAAAAAAGTAACTTATTGCATTGATTACAGGCATATTTGACCAAAGTTAAGGGAAAATCATTTTATAAGTACCCAATTAAATTTTCTTACATATTATTTCTATTTGTTTAAGAGTTTTTTGCAGGTTCCACAAACCATCGTATTTTGAGCTACTTTCCGTTTCGTGCTATATTCCACGAATTAAGTACAATTTTTCAAATTATATAAAAATCATTCAAGTTTTATATAATACTAATAGTTTTATAGGAATTCGTTTGGTACATTTAAAATAACTGTAATTATAGCTGGTGTTTTACAGGAACGACGACGAATTACAAAATGAGGCCGAAGCTGATCCTTTGATTTGTTAAGAAATATAAACATATTTAATAATTTCACTAAACATACCATAATTTCAATATTTTTTATAAATTTTATCGTGAGAATTATACAGTTATACGCTATTTGTAACTACACATCCACGCTTAATCAAAATTCATACAAAAATGAAGTCTATTCTAAACTTCACAATTACAATTTAATTTACATTTACTTTATTTAAGATTATACATCATACGATAATTTTTATTTAAGTAATTAATTATGTCAGTTCGTTTTACACCCTTGTCTTTAATTCAATATTTTATAGCGAATTTTAAAATATCTGATGTAAGTGAAATAATGACATGTTGAAAAATATATTATAGAAACCTCAAATATTTTGTTACTTTCGTTAGCACTTACAAAATGAGACTCTTTTTCCTACGCTAGCATTTATTGTTTGTTTTGAGCCTATAATCATAAAGCTTGCGTTATCTTTATATATAAAAGACAAAAAAAATGTTTGTTGCAATGTCCAATAAAAACTTTGAAACCATTCAACCGATGTGCTTCAAACTGGTTTAGTTTGAAAGGCAAACGAAAATGTTTCAAGACTTGAAATTTATTTTTTTATTTTATTAAAGTAACTAGCACGCTGAATACTGACAAAATATTGTGAATAATGCGGAATTTGTCAATGGGTTAAAAATATTTTTTTGATGATCCATTTTTTGGAATCGATTTTTACTTCTGTCTTTTCTCTGTTCAATAGGCATTATTATATTTTCAGAACTTTAAGCTGGCCATACACGATCAAGTGTAGGTACTACAGTTTGACTTGATGCGGTTTGCATTCAGTTTGCATGAGATAGCTATATGGCCATAAAGCCATACCGTGGCCATACACTGTCAAGTTTACTGGATGAAAAAAGAAAGAAAAAAAGAAAGAAACATTTATTCCGACATAGGCATTGCAACAATGTTTAAAGATCGGTGGTATATTTATTTCTTATACAACAATTATCTATTGCATTCACAGTTGCAGCTACCAATATGCCTGAAAATGGTCGCACTCAGAGTACAACGTATCAAGTAGCAGGTATTTTCTACAATGCCGCGTCAAGTCCGCTGCAAACTTGACAAGTATACTTGATCGTGTACGGCCAGCATTATGAATACTTGTACTATAACGTCATTGTATTCTTACTGGTTTTAGTTGCTTTTCGTATGCTTCTAAAAGGACGTAAAACGTACTATCTAATACAATCTTCTTACTGTAAGTAAAAACGACTTTAATTGAAATGTATTTTAAACATCATAACTCATTCCCATTTTGCTTTTCCATTTATCTGTATACTCTGTAAAACATTATTTTCTTTATGGATGCTACAAAAAGTATAGAATATTTGAGGTTACTACTTTATAAAATAACGAATTATTTTACAATGAAAATAAATATATTTTCTGAGCAATATTAAAATGGAGTGGATGATAAGATCATAATATTATCGAATTTAAATTTAAATTATCGACTTCATTATTTAGAGAAATCTCACATTTTGACATGTTGGCTATGGAGATTTATACATCGAATTGCAAAATATTATAACATTGATCAGCAATAATATTCAAAATTACCAACGTTAAGAAATCTAAGCAACCTATCACGCCATTTTTTGTTCGCAGTTCAGACTAAATGACACAATTTTCAGTAAAATATCAGAATAAGAATTCAAATAAGATAATAAATAATTTAAGCAACTGAGGCTTTAAATAACATTAAATAACACTTTATGAAACAAAAAATAAATCCCAACAGTAGAAATAAATAGTTCTTTAGTATGTGAAAGTATTGCGTTACGATAATATCCATGTATGTGCAATATAATGGACGATTTAAAAATAAAAACTTATTACATAGGTACGTCCTATGGCCTAGAAGCTGTATTTAGGTACAATAAAAAGTTTCCCTACAACTTTCTTCCTCACTCAGGAGTGTGTAACTTAAAAAAATTTAAGAGTACCATAGTGTGGTAAATACACGTAAATGTTTTGCCATCTAGTCTGTACTGCACGGAAGTTGAACAGCCAAGTTCTGTTTACTTTCATACCACATTAACGTCAATATGAAGAAAGTTTTTTGGAACAAGTGGAGAGTTCTCTACAACTATGTACACAGAATATGAGATTAAGTTACCATTTTAAAGCAGGTTTTAATTCGCAAAGTTTAAATGGGATTTTAATCGAATTTTTTGTCTACATTGGTTTTTACACATTTTCTTCATCGTTGTGAAGAAAATTATGCGGCTTTATCGATTTTTCTGCTTTAAAATTGTAACTGAGATAATATTTTAGAAAATGTACGTCTACAAGACAACCCACAAACAAATTCGGACAACCACAGAAATAATATTATAATACAACACTCTAATTTTACTGTGCGCGTTGTTAATAATATTTAGGAATTAGAATTAAATATCTTTAATCATTACAAATATAATTCGTTAACAAACATATTGCCACACAAAAATTCGTTGATTAACGATGTTGTGTGATTTACGTATTTATTATAAATAGTAATAATTACTATGCTCTGATTTTTTGTGGTTTGTTGATCAATTATAAAGGGAATCGAGAAAACTAATGGAAATTATAGTGTTTGAGTAATTTTGTAATATGATTATGCAAATACAAAGTTATCAATAATATTCGTGTAAAGCAGCCTTATTTAATATTCCATGCACAAAAATGTTGTTCTAAATAATCTACTGTCATATTTCTTCTTTAACCTTGGCTACTTGAGTTTCAATATTTTCCGTCGCTATTAAATTTTAACGAATTAATTTCGTAATGATTATTAAGAAATATTCTAAGAATAAATTTAAGAGGATTACGCATTTTATAAATTAAATTACCTATAAAATGTGTTTCATTTGGCTTATGGATTGAGCGGATAAACCTTTATCATTGATTACAAAGAACGATTATAAAATAATAATACAATAATTATTTTATATTGTACAATATATTATAAAAGTGTAAATACGAATGTATTATTAGTCTCTCAAAAATATTCCTTGTTATTGAGCAATACCACATAGGTACGTAAAGTTATTTTAGACATTGTGAGACTTACACCAAAAACTATTTAAATAAAATGCGTAATCCACCGTATATATAAAACTGATGTTAATTACAGCACGTTTTAATGGCCATCTAATATTTACATTGCATTTTATTACCACTATGTGTTCATATAGAATAATGTTATTATAAATAGGTTAATAAAACCTCATTCACAACAAAGGAACGTTGCACGACATTTATAGATTTCACATTATACGCAAATACAGATACCTAATACTTGTATATAGGGAATATTTCCATTATATTCCATCTATATAAATAATATAATCGCAATACAAATATCATGACTCAATAAATATTTAATTAAATGTAATATGTACAATATAGTTTCATTTAAAATACACATATTTAGAATTTTCAGATTACCATTACTTATCTTATGTTTGACACAGGAATAATAATTATAATACACAATATTTTGGAGACTGAATGTAGAAATAAATTATTGTTAAAATTAATATAGATTGTTCTTTGTGTTGTATTTGTGAGGCCCCCCCCCCCTCATGGCGGGTAATTTTTAGGAGAACGTCTAGGACGTCTGAGTCAGGCCCACTGTCCACGGTCCTGTCATAGGCCGCCCAGACAATCGAGAGGTTGGGATGGTTTGCGGCTGATACGAAGTAGGTCATGGAAAGCCACTTCATATTGACACTGGTGAGAAACTATGGAGCGGACACGGGCAATCATTGATTGGCCTTGCGCTTAAAGCGATCTCCTGCATGGTAGAGGTGCGTCTTATAATATATCGTCTAAACAATCAATAAAAATATTATAATATAAAATCTTTGTACGATTCGTGATAATAGTGGTACTGGTAGTAAATCCGGGGTTGAATCTTATAAAACTTCTAGCATTATTGTTATTTTCATTTGAATCAAATGTGGCATACACAGGCCATTACTAAATGCTACGAGTACGATTGTATTAATTATATTTAAATTTTCTTCCCATTTGGTAAATTCATATTTCCTGAGCTTTTAATAGAATATAAATAGAATTTATACGATAAATATTTTTTATTCATTTCATTGACATCGTACATAAATTCTTGTTTTACCAAACTGTGATTGAAAGCAAACAATAAAGAAAAAATCGAATTATGTTCAAATCACTTAATATTTCTACATTCAGCCCCCTGTGGCTAAGATACATACATTTACTCTTTTAATTCAAACTTTTTAGAATTCGTGTTATTAACATGGCTACAACCCATTAGCCGTAAACTTAAGGTACAATATCCTCATAGATGATAATACTAGGGAAGACATTAACGCTGAATGGTAAGGGAATCGAAGAGTGTGCACTTGTCACCAATGAACTTGTATAAAGCTAAACTGGAGTTAGTAATAGATAGTCTTATAGTTTTTCAACTTTGATAGGCTGTGTGACTCAGGTTGATTCCTGTAGTACCTACTATTTATTACAATAGTGCAGAACAACTCTCTCCCAAGCGAATACAAACTTATTTCTCAATGGGTTGTACCCAAGCACCTAACAGAACCCACTATAAAAATGACTTAAACGAGTAAATCCTATAATCATCACAATCTAAATAGTTCAAATCGTTGTATTAAAATTCAGAAGACAATGAATCAAGTTGAAATAATTTACACAGAACAATCGAATCACGAGAAGTTATTAAAGAAAATCGTTAGATACATTAAATATGTCAATTCCATCGTCACTTAAAAATATTAAAATATGTACACTTGCGTTAAAATTGTTACAATATTGCTTACAATAGCTATATTAAAAAACTGATACTTTTACAGATAAATCGAAATTAATTGCTTAGTCTTTAAATCAAGATCTGCCTATACTTTTGTATGGAAGTGTATAACACATTTGAGGTTAGATATATTATTTTTAAATTTTAATACACTGTAAATACAAAAGACAATGAAAAATGTATAATAGGTACAATTAAAATTCTGTAACTGTATTAGAGAAATCTGTATTTCATTTTCAGGCACAATTCACTAATATTGAATACGAAGGAATGTAATAATATTTACATAAGCCGTAACAAAGTTTTGTCAAAACCAAGTTTCCACGCACTAAATTCGTCAACATTAATCCTAGAAGCTCACGCATTACCGAACACTGTTCAATGAATGTTTGATTATAGCACTGCTGCACTGTTACTTTCAATCAACGACTAGATTTCTGTCCAAAACATCACCGATTTATCACACAAACCATTCAACGATTTCCAAACACTTACGGATTTGATTTTAGACATTGAAGTATAATGTCATAGAACAGACATCTCGAACAAAATGTGTGTCCCACTCGGGAGGTTCAATTTTCAAAATTGAGCCCCCCCCCCCGTTTTTCTTTCAAAATTGAACGAATCCAATGAAGATTGAAGCCACGCGGCGCCAATGCATTGGAACATACATGGTGTTCGAGGTGTCTGTTCTAAACGTTAGTAATAGTACTTCAATGATTTTAGAATAGAATGTTTCAGAACTTATACAAATAATGAGTCACATAACTACAAAATAAATCTAACAATGGACGGGACAATTGAATAACTAGAGAAATAAAAATATATTTCATATTTCAGCAATAACAAATGATAAAGATGGCCTTTAAACTTACAAATATTCATAAAGAACGATTTAATTTAATCTTAACTAATAGTAAACCAAACCAAGTCGGTAAATGAGAACTCAAACAATGCTGAAGCTGAAGTTTTCCTTTGTTCAACTAAATGTTTGAATAATCCCAAATACTATAACTTAAAGTTTCATTAAACTGTTTTTCTACAACTTTGTAGGTTTAAATTACCATAAATATTTATAAAATATTTCCTGATAGCTAAATATAACCACAATATCCTCAATCTGAAGTTCCTGAAAATATTTCGATGTGATCGTACTTCATACACAGATAACGCATGTTGTATTGACTTAATAAATCCAAGATTCACAGTAATTGCTAGTTCTCCAACAATATCGTATAAGCATCGTCCAGCGATTTTTATGAATTTTCAAACGATTACTGTGATGAACAGCCTTCTTTAATCCAACAACCATTTAACATCCTTAAAACCGCTAGTTATACACACCTCTAGTCATAGCTTCTCGATTCCTGTTATGCCATTTACAAGTTAATATTCTCACGTACGTCCTTCTAAACGTTGCGTTGCACAAAGCGTAGCAGACAGGATTAATCGTAGAGTTTATGTAGCATAGTGCGTAAAAAAAGGACCAAAGTTCGTCTGGAATGCACACAGTACAGGCAGTTAGGGGTTTTAACAACACCAGGATGTTGTAAGGCAACCAAGTGATTATAAAAGATAGAAGAATGGCCGACAACGTTTTTGCTGCCTTCGATTCCTGTTTTTTCTCCGTAGTTTTCTTTTTTTTCGGTTGCTTCGAACAGAACCCCTTTCCAACTAGTTGTTTCGGAATTATTTTGGCGTTGAGGGGTATTCGAACATCTTGTATGTGTGATGTTCTTCTCGTTAACGCTCCGTGTCCAGCAGGATGAATATTTAGCTCTGAATCGCCTCTCGCTGGAGGTCGGTAATGAGTCCTAGCATTAGTTGGTGGAGATTCTTCAGTGATCATTTTAATGCTGGGTCGTTCAGCTTCTGTGTCAGGCAATCTAATTAGGATAGTGTACACTGAATCAGCGGACGCCGATTTTGGTGCAGGTGAGGTAGTGGTGTTTATTCTCGTATTCGGCGGCAAAGATCTACTATCTCTGGGAGCGGCGAGAAGAGATGAAGAGTCGTAATTCAGACGCATTGGAGAAGTACCCCCGTCTCCGGCACTCGAACCACCACCAGAATTGGCACGCGATACGAATGGATCTCGGATGACGTTTATCGATGTACACCTATGGAAGAGGAAGTTACTCTTTATTCTGGAGTTTTTGACAGGTATGTACTAAAAAATTCTGGAGAGTTCTGCAGCATAAAAACTTACCTCGATACAGAACTCTGCAAAGGTGTCTCGACAGATACGGGAGTAGCGTATCCTGGGTCTGAAGGCTCTTCCTCCATCTCAGTGTCCTCCAGGTCGTCCCTGCCTGAGTGCCACCACGCCACACACCACGCTCTGATGGCTTCCCAACCACGTTTTTGATTACGTAACGATGAACTCTGTAAACAAAGTGTTTGATGAGTAGTGAATTGAGAAAAATAAATTATTTCAAGTTATACAATATCAATACAGTTAATCTAATACCTTTAAACGAGCAATTTTTGTATATATATAAATCGATCTAGCTAGGATTCATTTTTAAAAAATGTCGTTTTATCCGTGTTATCAGGCAATGAAAAACGGCTACAATAGACTTTTCCTGACATCTATTGGCCAGTATCTACACTAAAGCTAAAGCAGATGGCATTGTTAAGCAATACTAAACCGAGCTAAGCTCGGTCATCCGGATATTATAGAATAATTGTAGATTTTTCTAGGTAATTAGCCGTAACTCCACCAATCTGCACTGGAGCAGTGAGGTGGAGTATGCTCTAGGTTTTATTTTTATTTTTAAAAGATGTGCTGAGGAGTTTCTTTACAGCTTTTCTTCTCCTCCATAACAAAGCACCCTTCCGAAAAACTGGGAGATTAAAAAAATTACGTGCATAAGTGTATACCTACATGAATAAAAGATTATTTCATTTCAGTTCAAGAGGAGAGGACCCATGCTCAACCTGGGACCGTTCGCAATAACGGAGCCGTACATTGATAAAGTTAAAACTTGAATAAGTATTTAAAACTTTTATCACAGGTAATATTTATAATCTTGTCCCAAAAATTGATTCGTTCCTGTCAAATATAATTGTTTACATTTTTCATTTTTATTTTTCAATTTAAAACACATTAAGTATATTCTAATTTAAAGAACTCTAAAATCAGATAAAATAAGTAAAAAACAAAATGAGGTAAACATGATTATATTTCTCGAATCAAAGGTTGGTTATCAGATCCAATCCAAATTCTTTGTCAGTGGCTTTGGTTCCATAATCGCGGAATTACTCCAAAAACACATAGTGAAATCTGCATCATCTTTTAATTTTGCTACGACCGTGACGTAACGAGCCAAACGATCCGGTAGCATTTGCAATTATTGGAATTTCGCCAAATTCATAACATAAAATGAGTTAATATTTCCGTTAGATATGCAGAAAATGTATCTTATGTCTATTTCCATAAGGGCCATGCGACCCGCAATGACCCGCATCCAATTTGGTGAAATTCGTTACTTCGCCTTTTACCACGATATTTTTTGGGCACAATAAAAAATGGAGCGAGTATTGGAAGAATTTATAGAGGATAGTACTTTTGTTCCGCGTTTCAAATGGCACTCATTATTTTGCACAGATTTAATATAGACGTGCTCAGCTGCCGTGGAAATAATAAATATTTTTTTCGAGTGGTGTAAAAGTGTGTTTTGTTCTTAAATTCAGATCTTGTTCACATACCGTATTAACTGACGTAATTGAATGTAATACGCTTATCAGTATTGACAATAATGAAGACTAGTGTTTCGCAGTTAGTTTTAGGATGAATTTGATAGACAGCCATGAAGTAAAGAACCAGACCAAACTATAAGATTACCGTCGTAGCAATAATAGAACAATAATAGAACCTTGGTACCAAGCCATCGACCAATAAGGATTGGTTGGTTAGAGAAGAATAGGTACTTCAAGCAAAGATTGCATGGATAAAACAATAACTTAGTCTGTCTTATCACCCAATACAGATACTACATCGCCACATCAGAATACAGAATCATCATAATCAGGTGGGATTGTAGTCAATAATAAAAAAGATGGTCCTTTACAGTGATTAGATATGTCAACATTACAACCCACATCCCGAACAATAAAATGAAATACATGAAGGTTCTTAGCTTTAAACGAAAACATACATACTCTTTTGTAATTAACTCTTCTTACAACACCCGAGAGATCAAAATTACTTAATTTCCTTTCCTTTTACTACTTTTCTTTTACCCAGGAGAACGTTTGAAACTGCATTCAGTAAAACATGCTCTATTCACTCTAAATTAGCTAAAAACTCCAGCGGTACAGAAGGTGTGAAATCTATACAAATTAATTTCACGTGGAAATGAAACTTTATTATTGGCTGAATTTAGGAGCCTAACTTTCACTTCAGTCTCGGGTGTATTTTGAAATTATGCACACAGGCGAGCCGACAGAGATTTAGATGTCAGTGCAAAGGATTTTTAGACGACTAAAAAGAAAATAACCCAATTCAAAATTAGGTACAGCCACAAAAGAAATAATAGTACATATATAATAGTAGTTATAGCTCAAAAACTACTCGTCAGATCTCGCTCAAGGGACCACATGACTAGCACCAGTTTTTGAATATAGAAAGAATCATCATAATCGGTACACCCAGTAAAGATTTATGGAGTAACACACTTTAACAAAATACAGTCGAATTGAAAACCTCCTTTTTTGAAGTCGTTTAAAAACCAGTCGGTTCTATTCAAAAAATTACAGATGTAGAATAAATAATGCGACAAAGTGCTAAGTACACCTATGTCATTAAAATTAACCTAGGTACATGAAAAGGAATTAAACAAAATAAAACAAAAGAATGAGTTAAAGATAATGAAGCAGAAGATTACTAATATGAAACCCATACTAATATGTTACCCATATAAGGACATAATATAACAATATATTAGGTTTACTTTCTCTTTTTCCTAAAATTTCAAGTACAACGCAACCTCTTTGAAAGATTAATTTTTATTAGAACCCGCAGAATTAAAAATATTTTAAGCAATGATTCAGCGAGTAACTTTGTTAATTCTTTAGAGGAATAACTGGTTGTTGCAGCGAATAATTAAGGCTTTTTTCGGGAGCACACATATATTTCTTGCAATTTAGTACAGACAAAACAGAGAGTGAAATTATTAAAGCGACGGTCGACAAAAAATAAAAGTGATAATTTTACGTGGGTAACTTCCTGATGTCTACCAACGCGCGGCGCGGAAACATTGCATCTTCAAAACCGTAGGCGCGGTAACATCCTGCCCCCCGTTGAAAAGCCTGGTTTTCAACAGTCCTCTTCATTGATTAAGGGGCAAAGTCGTACAAGTGGTCGACGAACGCAGCCTCGTATGGTGGAGACGTCAGCAACACGATTTATCCCGTCGGGTCCAGTGAATAATTTAGTTACTCTTCCAAGGCGCCAACATAACGCAGGAACATTATCTTCTTGCAACAACACCAAGTCACCAATTTTTAGAGTGCTTGTGTCGGTCTTCCATTTTTTGCGAAGCTGCAACTCTGCGATATATTCTTTCTGCCACCTCTGCCAAAAATGTTGTCTTAGTTTTTCGACTCGAGCATAACGTTGAAGGTGACTTTCCTTTTCTTCTAATAAATTTGGAGACGGCATTGCATTCAATTGCCTTCCAATAAGAAAATGCCCGGGGGAAAGGTAAAGGAGGTCGTTAGGTGATGAAGAAAGAGGACAAAGGGGACGACTGTTTAAAATTGCTTCAACTTGGGTAAATAAGGTACCGAGCTCCTCAAACGTTAGGTGTGCATTTCCCATAATTCTACGAATGTGAAACTTCGCGGACTTTACACCAGCCTCCCAAATTCCGCCAAAATGGGCGGCGTAACTCGGTGAGAATATAAATTTTATACCTTCTTGAGATGCAAGGTCCGATAGAGATTCTGAATTTTGTCTTAGAAAAGAATTTAACTCTTTAGCAGCAGAAACAAAATTGCCACCGTTATCGCTAAAAATCTCGATAGGCTTCCCACGCCGTGCCACAAATCTGCGCAAACACATCATAAAAGCATTTTTAGATAAATCTGATACTATTTCTAAATGGATACATTTAAATCTCAAACACACAAATAAACACATGTACGCCTTTTGTAATTTTGCACCGCGTCCTATCCGATTAACAATATAAAAGGGACCGGCAAAGTCCACACCGACAGAAATAAATGGAAAGTCAAGATTAACACGCTGAGAGGGTAAATTTCCCATTTTTGGTTGCAAAACTTTACCCTGCACCCGCTTGCATCGAATACATTTATGAACAATTTGACGAGCAAGACGTCGTCCATTGATAGGCCAAATTGTCTGACGAACGGAAGCTAAAAGAAGTTGAGGTCCAGCATGAAAATTACGTAAATGTTCGCGTTCGAATATTAATTTTGTTAATTGATGAGAAGAATCAAGTATAATAGGATGCTTGTTTTCATAGGAGTAGTTCGAAGACTCGATTCGACCTCCAGCTCTTATTAAATTATTGCCATCCACAAAGGGAGACAAAGACAACAATTTAGACTTACAATTTAGAGGACGGCCTTTAGACAGCAAGTTGAAATCATCAGGGAATGATTCCCTTTGAGCCAATAAACATAAATAATTAAATGATTCATTTAATTCTGTAACAGATAAATGACCAGTTATTTTAGATTTAGGATTTTTTGCATTATATATAAATCTTTTGACGTAAGCAAAGGTTCGTTGAACTTTAGTGAATTTGGAAAATTTTGTGAAATAAATTACGGGCTGGCTGGTAGAAGACAAGGATATCGTCACCGACTTAATTTCCGGTAAGTCTCGGATGAGTTGATGTAGAGTAGGCCACTCAGATTCGTCGTGACATAAGAAGTTAGGTCCAGACCACCATAACTCCAAATCGCGAAGTTGAGTGGCATTTACGCCTCTGGAAATTAAGTCAGCAGGATTTACATTAGTAGGCACATAACGCCATGAAGATTGATTAGAAATTTCCAGAATTGATGCGATTCTATTACCTACGAATGTTTTTAATTTGCTAATGTCACTGTTGAGCCATGAAAGTACGACGCTAGAATCGCACCAGTGAACGATGCGAGATGGCACGTATCTGATGGAGTCAATAACGCTCTTTGAAAGCCTGGCCGCCAGCAACGCAGCGCAGAGTTCCAACCGAGGGATCGTTGTTGGCTTCAAAGGAGCAATCTTCGATTTCGAACACAAGAGACGGGTTATGACATTACCTTTAGCATCTATAGTCCTCATATACACACACGCGCCGTATGCGCGTTGTGACGCATCACTAAAAACGTGAATTTCTATTGTTTTTGGAGATTTACATAAAACTTTACGAGGAATTTGTAATGTAGAAAGAGTAGGTAGATTTGTAGTAAATTCATACCAGAATTGCTTAATTTCTTCTGGAACAGGAGAATCCCAATCTATTTTTAGTTGCCATAGACGTTGTAACATCATTTTGGGTTGTATTGTACAAGGACTAAGCAAACCTAAAGGATCAAAAATTTTAAATGCATCGGAGAGTATAGAGCGCTTGGTAATATCCTTATTAAGAGATGGAATTTTGAATGGAAAGTGAAACGAATCGCTTCTGGGATCCCAACCAAGACCGAGAGTACTAGTAGATTCACTAAGATAAAGAGATTCATCTGAAGTCATTTCATTTAGTAAATGAGGAACATTTGTTTTGAATTTACGTAGTTTGAAACAAGCGGAGTTTAAAGTGTCTGAAACTGAATTTAAAATAAATTGCAATTGTTTTTCATCATCGCACCCAGTATATAAGTCGTCGACATAAAAATCATGCTGAATTATATTTTTAATTAATGGATCATTACATTCTTCGCCCACCTGCCACAGGCAACGCGTGCTTAAATAACTCGCACTTGCTGTACCATAAGTAAGAGTATTCAGCTGTAACGTTTTAAGAGGTAATGACTGCTCTTCTCTCCATATAATAAGTTGCAAGTTACGATGTTCCTCCTTTGCAACATGCACCTGTCGATAAAATTTATCGATATCTCCTGTGATCACATACTGATACTGCCGAGCTCGAACTAAAATGGAGAAAAGAGAGTCTTGGATGTGCGGACCTTTTAGTAAAATATCATTAAGAGAGTAACCTGAGGAAGTGGGTTCAGAACCATTAAATACGACACGCAATTTTGTAGACTCGCTCGAATCTTTAAATACCGCATGGTGACATAAAAAATATGAATTTTCTGGTTTTGTGACGTTTAATTCGGATAAATGCCCAAGCGCTTTATATTCTCGAATAAAATCGACGTATTTTGATTTTAATTCTGAATTTTTTTGAAATCGTTTTTCTAAATATAAAAATCGCTTTTTAGCCAAGTGATATGAATCGCCGAGGCAGTCAGGGGAGTCCTTTAGTGGCAACTCTACGCAAAACCTGCCCGACTCTAATCGAAATGTAGTGGATTTGAAAAGCTTTTCGCACCTTTTGTCCTCTGGACTTAAAAGAGGTTGTTGAGGAAGCTCTTCAAGTGACCAAAATTTTGTAAACATTTCGTCAAAATTATCTTTTTCGGTACAATCTGAAACAATGGCATGATTGCATTGAATATTATTTTTAGAATGTAATTTACTGAAATGAATCGGACCAGCGATTAACCAACCAAATTTAGATAGTCGGAGCTTTGGATTTTGGGGACCTAACGAACGTTGTTCACATCCAAGTATATCCCAGAAAATATCGGCACCAATTAATACATCAATCGGGCCAGGCTGGTCAAATGTCGGATCCGCCAACCTTATGGTTTGGGGTATTTTTAGATCCTTGATGTGAATCGGAGACTTTGGAATGTTTCCTGTCAACTCATCAAGAATAAAACATGATAGGGTTACAGAATATTGTGTGGTTATTGAATTTAGTTGAGCCACACAACTTTCACTCACCTTGTTGTTTGAATTGTTACCTATACCTATAACATCAATTGTATTTATCGGATTCGTTTGTAAATTTAATCGTTTTTGCAGCGATTTTGTGACAAACGACGATTGGCTGCCGCAATCTAGCAATGCGCGCACCCGTTCATATTGATTGTTATTTGGATTACGAACCTCGATTATGGCCGTAGACAAAATGACTTGATTAGTAACCACAGAGGAACTGTCACACTCTTTAGAGAAGTTTGAAGTTGTCTGTGTATCTTGAGCCGGGTTATGTAACAGCGAGTTATGTCTCTCCTTACAGCCGCGCTCCCTACAGGGTCCCATGCGACACTCACTTTGCGGATGGCCCTGCCTTAGACAATTAATACATAGTTTATATTTATTAACATCAGCTAAACGTTCTTGAATATTTTTAGCCTTAAAAGATGGACAATCATAAATTTTATGATTAGCGTTACAAATTATACATAGATAAATACCTGCGGTTTTAATATCAGACTGAAACGATTTCGACTGATTATAATTTTTTATTTGATGACTATTATGAGAGGAATTGTTATTAGGGCGATTTTGATGATAGCTATTGGATGGTGTTTGACGGGGAGGATATGATTTATTATTCAAGTTATTTACCGGTTTAACATTATTATCAACTTGAGTACGATTTAACGCTTCAATTACATCCGCATGGTCAGTTAAGAATTTCATAAAAATTTCTAAAGTCGGTAAATCAGAGAGACCACCACGAGTTTCTTCCCACTTCTCAAGAGAACGACTATCCAATTTTGATGATAACATGTATATTATAAGAATATCCCAATGAGTAGTAGGCTGATTTAAACTAGTCAGTGCTCTTAGATTTTTAGTCACATGATCAACAAGAAATCGTAATGATTTTTCAGACTCACGAGAAATAGGTTGAATATTAAATAATGATTTCAAATGATGATTGACTAATAATCGCTTATTATCATACCGTTTCAGCAATAGACTCCACGCAGTTGCGTAATTATCTGAGGACACTTCAAGATTTGAAATTATCCTAGCTGAGTCACCTTCAAGATACGAAATTAAATAATGAAATTTTTGAATTGAAGACAAGCGATCATTTTCATGTACAAGAGATGTAAATGTATCACGGAAGTCTAACCAGTTAAAATAAGAACCATCGAATTTAGCGATTTCTATTTTTGGCAATTTTATCCCAATTTCTTGATGATTGAGACTGCAGTGAGCGTGTGAATCCCTTTGAGAATGATCCATATTTTGTTTATTTAGTTCAAGTAAATTATTAGCCATAGCAATTAATTTAATCATGTCACGCTCAATGACGTCACGTTCATCAATTTCAACACCAATAGAATCATGATTCAAAATTTCTATCTCACTTTGCACCTCTTCAAATTTAGAAGACAACATTTCAAATTTACTAAGCTTTAAAGTCAATTCCGCATAATCTAAATGTTCCAAATCGTTAACTTTGTCATTTAATTCATCAAGGTATTTTTTAAATTTAGTTATTTGACCCTTTATTGAGCTTCGCTTAAAAATTAACTTCTTCAAATCATCTAGTTTTAGTGACATTGTATGAAGTTTATCTTACAGTAAAATTTAATTAAATAAACTGATTTCAAAATATTTATATTTTTAGACAATGCTCAAAAGGGATAAGCAAAGGTATAAAAGTTTTATTCTCACGCTCCTTTATGTCTCGCAGCACCCACTTGCAGCAGAATCGGGAGACCGGCGGACTCAAGCAATGGGTTTATTATGTAAACAGCTGATCGTCTTTCTTTGCGCCGACGTTATAAATTGATAATTTTTACCCAATGCGAGTCGAACCCTGGAATTGTTCGGCATAAACACTTTAATTTCACAATAATGACAATATTTTACAAGTACCTATGTATAGTTCATATATTATTTGCTTAACTTTAATGAATTTCAATGAATTACGAAAAAATATTACTTATTATTGTTTAATGTAGGTAGGTAAGTATGAAGTACAACAAGTAACTACTTATGTGTTTAAAAGCAAGTTACATTTAACATCGGAATCTATTTAGCGTAAATTTAAAGAAATATAATGATTACAAATAATTATGGTACTGTATTTTACGTATTATAGTTATAATATGATATCTAGCTAATATAATAACTAACTAGATTTGCTAGTGGGTAGGTAGGGCTGCTTACGTGTTAAACAACGATGTAATTTAGTTAAAATTTAGATTATGTTGCTCTGTACTTAAGTAGGTATATAACTTTAGAATAGACTATTTAGCATAATTAACAACAATTATTTAGCAAACAGTTGTTACGGGAAAATAGGAAATATAGGGTTTATATAGGTATAGGAGGTTTAGGGTTAAATTATAGGAAGGGCACTTATCTTTTATGGAATCCAATCCTGCGGTGTGAAATTTTAGATACTCCACTGATCCAGCAATAGATTTTAATTCCAATCCCTTATTGCTCGCCGTCAAATTTTGTTTCAAATATTGTATTTAGCTTCTTTTCTTCCTTCAATATTCGACAACAACAACAAATATCAACTTGTAAAAGTAGCTTCGATGAATAATTTTGCTTCTCAAAGAATAATCTCGATAATCTTCTATGGAAAATTCCTTCGATTGTATGCCGGCTGGGCGTGTACACTTATGAATATTATCGAATATTATTAATTTCTTCGTATTTCTTCGATCCTTCAATTTGTACAGATATTTTTTCCTGTCACGGTCGCCAAATGTTAATTCTTTAGAGGAATAACTGGTTGTTGCAGCGAATAATTAAGGCTTTTTTCGGGAGCACACATATATTTCTTGCAATTTAGTACAGACAAAACAGAGAGTGAAATTATTAAAGCGACGGTCGACAAAAAATAAAAGTGATAATTTTACGTGGGTAACTTCCTGATGTCTACCAACGCGCGGCGCGGAAACATTGCATCTTCAAAACCGTAGGCGCGGTAACAAACTTAATGTTTTAAAGAAAGAAGAAATAGCTTTAGCAGTTTCGCCACAAACGTAATAAAACACAAAATGTTACTCGAGTAAGTATCTGCACGTGGACCTAACTCCCACGCGAATATTACGATTAAAATTAATTTGCATTTGAACTGATTTGAAAAATGCCACAAAATCAAGTAGCAGTGGAAATTGCAATCAGCTTCCCATTAATAAATGGATACAGTTTGATTGGTGTGAGCCAACTTGTTTTGCGGAAGTTCTCGGAACTTAGATTTCTCTAAACTAGTATCAGATGTACCGCCGTATCGATTTAGATCTATATAAACTCATAGTTGGAAGTTTCCAAGTATCGCTTAGGATATAGAAACTTAGTTTGGCTTTAACTATATTGCACCTCGCCGAAATAACCTTGCGAGGTCCGAGTTTGAATGTTGTAACTCTTTTTCAAAGTTATTTAACTATCCAAGTAACAGGGGAAAATGTATCTATGTCAGTACGTAATCTTTGTCAGTGGAAATAAAGTGCATGGAAATATGGGTAAATAATTATATTAATACTATTTATGGGACTAGGTATAAAATTTTATAATAAAGTCCCAAAACAAATACGTGACTTACCGGTGGAATCTTATAAGCAACGTGTAAAGGCTCAGCTCTTAGGCAAGGGCTACTATAGCATAAATGAATATTTAAATGACAAGGATGCTTGGAAATGACTAGCTAGGCAACCAGTTCTGCACAGGTTAGAGAATACCTATTTTTGTAATAGATATAAGTTTTATTTTTAAAAGATGTGCTGAGGAGTTTCTTTACGGCTTTTCTTCTCCTCCATGACAAAGCACCTTTCCGAAAAGCTGGTAGATTAAAAAAAATGACGTGCATAAGAGTATCAGTAAAATAATAATAAAGAAGATTATTTCATTTCATTTCATTTCATTTCAATACTAAACTCATAATATGTGTCATATGTTTGGACTATGACAGGACTGTATGGTCGTGAGTCGTTTAATAATATTGCTCTACAGGCTACCATGTAAAATAAGATGTCCATGTTTTGCTATACTGCTATAATTATTGCTATTTATTACTGCGATGTCTAAATCATGGGTAGATTTACCACTAATTATTAGATGTTCTGTGGATTTACCGGAGTGTGGTTTTAATGGAGTCCATGTCAAAAGCATCTAAGTCTTAAATTTGCATTAAGTATGTGCGCGATAAATGGACGAATAACTCAATACCACGCCAACCGATTTCGATGATTCTTTTTTTTATTGGATGTACTTCATTTAAAGTTGGTTCTTTTTTGTTAAAATTTTAGTTTTATGTAAAAACCTAATAGCAATAAAACGAGCGATGATGATGTCAACATGGAATACGGCAAATTGATTGGTGGCTGACTGATGCAAGTAGGTGAAATAAGCAATAATAAAATATACTATAACATATAACCCTTATGCCAAGCCCTACTACAAAGTGTACCTGGAAAGGTAAACCATCTGACGGGAATACAATAGGGATGTTGGCACTAATTGCAAATTAATATAAAATATTTAAAGTATAAATAAAATAAAAATAAAAATAAAATTCCCTATACTTATATATGTATATGTATTCCCTAAATACTTATCTATATATATAATAAAATTGTAACTCGATAATGTCTGTACATTGAAGATATTCAAGAAAATTTGATATCAGGGGACTATATAGGAGCAAAAGATTGCAAATCTGTCATTTTTAAAAATCTTGTCTGTCTGTATGTTTGACACCGCATCACGCCAAAACCACTGGATAAAATTGAGTGCGGTTTCAACAGTTGTATTACTGGTGGTCTAACTTAAAATCTGGTGTATGTTTTATCGTGATACGTCGCTTACAAGCTGAAATATCAATAAACTAGCTTTTACCCGCGACTTCGTCTGCGTGGACTTGAGAATAATTAGTAATTTAAAAATATCCCGGCCAAATGCGAATTTTTCGCCACCGAGGGTTTTGTACAAACTTACAGAATCGAACATAAGAGCAATAACAAATGATTTAGTAACAAACTTTGTCGCTGTAAAACTGTCGTTCCCGTTTTAGGGACATACCGATCAATTAACCAAATAAGTTTAAGTTTTTTTGGAATGATTACTCCACACATTCCTGAGTAAATAGGGTCGACAAACAGACAGACGGACGGATAACGAAGTGATCCTATAAGGGTTATGTTTTTTTTTTGAGGAACAAAACCCTGAAAAAAATATATAAAAATTATATGTAGTAGCACATACGTAAAAGCAGACCAAACATTAATTATAACCTCTAAGCCCACCTTCCAAACTAAATTATACCCTTGATCTGAAGAAGCAGATCCATCTCCGACCCTCAAACGGCCCGATCCCGAGTCCCGACGAACATGCACCCTGTTCTTTGATACGGGATATGAAATATCTGTGAGCCACATCTAAATTCATTTAACCGCTTTAGCGAATTTAATTTTTTTTTATTAATATACGCTTAAGAAATATTAGTGGGATTTTATATACGTACACCATCAGATCCTAAATTGGTATATGTTATACTGGTTTTGCTATGTCAACGTTAGCAACAACAAATATTCTTAAAACTGTTATTCCCACCCATTTTGGGGACACATATTCTGTCTCTAAAATACACCACCAGACCCTGAATTGGTCAATGGACTGGTTTTGTAATGTCAATATGAACAACTTAAAAAACGTTTCTATTGTATTTCCATCAATTCAAGATTTACATAATTATTTAATCTCCAACACAAACCAAGGCATGGTCATACACATTTATTTTCTATTCTAAGATTGCACCGACCACGGGCTACATGGGTCACTCAGGGACGTTTTGCCCCTCTTTACATTTAACTGCCTGAGAGCTAAACGCTTCTGCAGGAAGAGTCAAAAGAGCCCACTGACTATCTGGGGAGTTTCACAACCGCGGTACCAGCTAGATTTACGGTAGTGAAAGGATCTCCTACCCGACAGCAGGGCCCACCTCTCCGGGAGACTCTAGTTCTCCTGAGTTTATTCCTGAATGACTTAGGATTTTTAAGTGTAACTTCCAATTAAGCAAGGCCGAGCTTTTCGTCCAAGTACCTGAACGTATATGTAATGCCATACGTATATATTGTACCTATAAAACGTTTCAGAAGGAACTCATTGCTTACTCACTGCTGATTTTGGATGAGACAGCATGTCTGCATCGTTACCATAAGATTAGTTTATTTTAACTTCTATTTACATAAATAGAATAGAAGCTAGAAATAGCTAGCTAGAATAGAGCTATATACATATATAGCTCTGTACATCTTAATTCTAAGCTCTTTTAGATCATAAACGACTCTCTCAAAAATTTATAGAATGGAAATTTAATCATCTTCATAATTTATTATTTTTTCATTCTTGTTTTCTTTATTGGATGACAACGCATGGGTGTTGCTTTTAGTCTGATCACGGACGACGCTTTTAGTTTAGTCATCCATGGAGGACGATGAAAATTTACCATCAAGCGGCTCGTCTTCTTGTATGCGTCTATGGGTACGCAGACTGGTACACAGTGGTAGAGATTGAATTCAGTCTGAGAGACCATGGTGGCTCGTATGAATCTCAAACTTCGGGCTGCGTCCGAGTGGGTTGAAGCCATGCAATCTTGTGAGATTTAACGCCACTAAAACGTAGACGTATCTATTTACCGCCATGAGAAGCACGCTCACATAGGCTCCTACTTTTCGGAATGTATCCTTGGATTATACCGACTGCCTTAATTTGTTAGGAGTAGACATATCCTCGAAACTCAACTTCGAGCGGTTCATTGACATCAAGGCTAAGGCTGCTGCAAGGAAACTTGGTGTCCTTGCAAAGGTTCGGCGGTACTTCACACCGAGGCAACTCTTTACCTTGTACAAATCTCACGTTCGGACGTGCGTGAAGTACTGCTCATTTGGGCAGGCGCTGCCAAAGTTCTGCAAGGCAGTTTCTGCCTTGGACTCGATGGAAAAGCGTGCAAAGAGGCTCATTGGTAACTCAGATTTGGTTGAGAGTTGAGACCAATCTGCAAAGCCTTGAGCACAGGCGCGGAGTAGCCAGCCTCTCGGTCTTCAACAGGGCACATTTCAGAGAATGTGCAGAGGAATTGTTTAAAATAATTCCACCATCTCCGTTTCTCCATCGAACGACACGATGCATGGCGAGTATCCTGCACCTTTTTGTCGTGAACATCCTGCCGGTACAGACGACGCGATTTGCCTCGTAATTCGTTATACGCACCACCAAGGAGTGGAATAACGCCTATGATGTCTTCAAGAAAAGAGTGAATAGGCTTTTACTAAGTTAATGTTCTCACCACTTTGGACCACATCTCCACTTACCATCAGGTGGGATTGTGGTCAAGCATTAACTTGTTTGTGTAAAAAAAGTGCATTACATATACGTTCAGGTACTTGGACGAAAAGCTCGGCCTTGCTTAATTGGAAGTTACACTTAAAAATCCTAAGTCATTCAGGAATAAACTCAGGAGAACTAGAGTCTCCCGGAGAGGTGGGCCCTGCTGTCGGGTAGGAGATCCTTTCACTACCGTAAATCTAGCTGGTACCGCGGTTGTGAAACTCCCCAGATAGTCAGTGGGCTCTTTTGACTCTTCCTGCAGAAGCGTTTAGCTCTCAGGCAGTTAAATGTAAAGAGGGGCAAAACGTCCCTGAGTGACCCATGTAGCCCGTGGTCGGTGCAATCTTAGAATAGAAAATAAATGTGTATGACCATGCCTTGGTTTGTGTTGGAGATTAAATAATTATGTAAATCTTGAATTGATGGAAATGGGTGAATTTCAACAAACTCGAATTTTGCCTAATTACAGTGGCGAATTTAAATTTGCTGTTTCTGATAAAATTTTTTGGCCTAAATAATAGATAAAGAGTAGTACTAATTAATCATATACTAGAGATCGAAAAAAAATGATTAGTTCATGAGATATTTCCATTTGAAATTATCAAATGCCACCGAAATTATTAAAGGACCACCGGAATTAAAATTCAAGCCACCGAAATTGATTAAATTTAAACTTGATGTTTCTAATACACTTTATTTGGCATAAATAATATGTAAATAGTAGTGATAATTGGTCATAAAGTAGAGATTGAAAAAAAATTTATTTGTTCCGGAGATATTATCAAATTACACTATCAAATGCCACCGAAATTAGGACCACTGGAATTAGAATTTGATCCACCGAAATTGATTTATGCCCATGAGAAATCATAAAGGCAGGATCATTTAATACTTTAAAGATATTATGTACATTTTGAAGAATAGGAGTCTAGATGAACGGACTCCTTTTAGCGGTAATTAGACAGGCACTTCTGAGCCACGTTTATAAGCTGTTTTCGAGAGTCGTCACAAATCGCATTGCACGCAGGCTTGACGACTTCCAGCCTCCCGAACAAGCAGGATTCCGAAAAGGCTACAGCACCATAGACCATATACACACATTGCGGCAGATTATACAAAAGACCGAGGACTATAACTTGCCGTTATGTATAGCCTATGTGGACTATGAGAAGGCCTTTGATTCTATCGAGATCTGGGTGGTACTAGATTTTCTCCAGCGGTGGCGGATCGACTACCGGTATATCGAGGTGTTGAAGTGTTTGTACTCATCCGCCAACATGTCATATCCCCAAAACTGTTCACCGCTGTGTTGGTAGACGTGTTCAAGCTGATGGAGTGGAAACAACATGGCATTAACATCCATGGCGAATACATCACACACCTACGATATGCCGATGATATAGTCATCCTGGCGGGTTCCCTGGAAGAACTTGGAACAATGCTCGGGGGACTTGAACAGCGCCTCACAACGGGTGGGTCTTAAATCAGGTCGAATGTCCATGTCATATCCGTATCCGTTGTTGTTGACGGCGCTGCTCTCGAAGTTCTAGACGAATACAATTACCTGGGACAAGTGATCCAGATGGGTAAGTCCAACTTCGAGAAAGAAGTCACTTGTAGAATCCAACTCGGATGAGCTGCGTTCGGGAAACTCCTTCATATATTGTCGTCCAAAACACTACCTCAGTGCCTGAAGTTTAAGGTGTTCGAGCAGTTTGTGTTGCCGGTGATCACATACGAATCCGAGATTATGGTGCTTGTGCTGGTGATGGTGCTTTACTATTGGCTTAATCCACAACCTTAGAGAAGCGCAGCGGGCTATGGAGAAGGCTATGCTTGGTATTTCTCTACATGATCGCATCAGAAATGAGGAGATCCGTAGACGAACAAGGGTAACCGACATAGCTTGAAGAATTAGCCGGCTGAAGTGGCAATGGGCGGGCCACATAGTGCGAAGGACCGATAACCGTTGGGTAAGAAAGGTCCTCGAATGGCGCCCACGTCTCGGAAAAAGAAGAATAGGATGATAGGGCGCCTCCCGATCAGGTGGACTGACGACCTGAAGAAGACAGCGGGCATCCGCTGGATTCAGAAGGCTCACGACCGGTGAGAGTGGTATAAGTTAGGGGAAGCCTATGTCCAACAGTGGACCTCCAAGGGCTGATGGATAGATGGAGACACGCTTGTATTTCTATGGCCTATACTTTCCTATACGCTTTGATTTGCCACCGGAGCCACCGAGATTGCGCCACCGGACTTAGAATCAGAGACAAAACTTGAATTTTAAAGAAAACTTTTAGTCACAGGTTAACTTTTATTTCACAGTTGTAGCTGAAAACCGTTAATGGAACCCTTCATAAAATTTCTAGATAATCTGCTATGTACTTTTACTAATATACATGACATCGGAATTGGATGATTTTGTATTCCTGCGCCACCGCAGTTAGTACTTACGTGTTTGGCAGGAAAATTACGCAACCAGTCGGTCATCCTAACACGCAGTTTGCAAGAGCACAACTGAACGGTGCGGGGAGAGCCAGTAAGGTGTCTTCCAAATCGTGAATTAACAAGTAATGAAGTATACAAAATGCGCCACCGGTATTGCTTTTTTTTGTAGGACATTTTTAAAAGATGTTTTAAGAGCTGTTGTTTAATCTTAAATTGCTCCATAAATATATATTAGTTGTGTTATTTAATGTATTTCTAAAAAAACATTCCCTTTCAATGAAATTTATTTACCAAAAAAAATTAAATTAATAAAATATGTAAATAAACGCAGTTTGGACAGTACACCGGAATTAGATTTTAGGTCTTAGATATTTTTTTATTAAGAATCTATGTATTAAATACCTCTGAATACTTCACTATCATGTAGATCACTACTTAAACTACCTATATAAAATTATGGATAATTGTAGTTTACCTCCACACATTAATTTTCAACCTCGCCGTCTCAAAAATGCACTTGGGAAATTCACCCAAATACAATAGAAACGTTTTTTAAGTTGTTCATATTGACATTACAAAACCAGTCCATTGACCAATTCAGGGTCTGGTGGTGTATTTTAGAGACAGAATATGTGTCCCCAAAATGGGTAGGAATAACAGTTTTAAG
Source organism: Thymelicus lineola (assembly GCA_963932265.1). Taxonomy (NCBI): domain Eukaryota; kingdom Metazoa; phylum Arthropoda; class Insecta; order Lepidoptera; family Hesperiidae; genus Thymelicus; species Thymelicus lineola. The sequence goes on along the minus strand of OZ010693.1, from coordinate 1,804,223 downwards.
AATATTTGTTGTTGCTAACGTTGACATAGCAAAACCAGTATAACATATACCAATTTAGGATCTGATGGTGTACGTATATAAAATCCCACTAATATTTCTTAAGCGTATATTAATAAAAAAAAATTAAATTCGCTAAAGCGGTTAAATGAATTTAGATGTGGCTCACAGATATTTCATATCCCGTATCAAAGAACAGGGTGCATGTTCGTCGGGACTCGGGATCGGGCCGTTTGAGGGTCGGAGATGGATCTGCTTCTTCAGATCAAGGGTATAATTTAGTTTGGAAGGTGGGCTTAGAGGTTATAATTAATGTTTGGTCTGCTTTTACGTATGTGCTACTACATATAATTTTTATATATTTTTTTCAGGGTTTTGTTCCTCAAAAAAAAACATAACCCTTATAGGATCACTTCGTTATCCGTCCGTCTGTCTGTTTGTCGACCCTATTTACTCAGGAATGTGTGGAGTAATCATTCCAAAAAAACTTAAACTTATTTGGTTAATTGATCGGTATGTCCCTAAAACGGGAACGACAGTTTTACAGCGACAAAGTTTGTTACTAAATCATTTGTTATTGCTCTTATGTTCGATTCTGTAAGTTTGTACAAAACCCTCGGTGGCGAAAAATTCGCATTTGGCCGGGATATTTTTAAATTACTAATTATTCTCAAGTCCACGCAGACGAAGTCGCGGGTAAAAGCTAGTATATTATATATTTATATATTATTTATTATATATTTATGTTATTATAGGTATCTATGTATGTCCGTGTATTTGTATGTATTCTTGTTATGTAGTATATCTATATCTCATGTTAACACCTGCCATCAGCTATTTCCACATCCACCCAGGGTTGACTGGTGGACAATGCCATTAGGCATTAAGAGCCATTTCGCGGTTAGACGCGCGGAATGAAGAATTTGATGTCAAAAATTAGTATCATAAGAAAGATATTAATGCTGGCAAATGAACTCATAAAATAGATCAATCCTTCATCTTGGATCTTCATTTACCGGAATTTTGAAAATATTAATTTGTTTCTGCGTAACTGTCAATCTAGCATAACTATTTTTCAGCAAAAGGACGACAGAGTCAATTTCATACACTGATTTTCTTTATTAAGTTTTATTAAATTGAGTAAAAAAAAATGTCTAGAGAACACTCATATATTATATTTTGCATTTATTACAAGGGATATACGATTACTATAATATTCGTTTCAAAATTAATTCAATAACATTACCAATTTTCATGGTTTATGCCATGACTTTACCATCGATTTTTGTATTCAATAAAGCGTATTTCCCATCAAAAATTTATGTAGTAATAAAATATGGTCTTTGTCGAATATGACACGTAATTTTTTTTTTATCTTACTGCAAAACATACTTTATTAAAACGAATTTACTTTACCATATAAAGATACGAACTTACGCGAAATCAAATCAGTCGTGCGGCAGCACTCTTGGACGTCGGACCTATGTCAATTTTTGCTTTAGCCATCTAAGGAATAGATTTCGTAAAAGTAACGTAATTATATTGTCATTGAACAGTCTTGATCACGTGAGAATTTTTAGTTACAGTCAATTGTATTATTTTTAGTTTTCTATAATTTTCAGGGTTTTGTAGTCAAATCGGAATCATGTCTAGTCCGTTCGTTATTTCAACCGGCCGGCTAGCCCGTCCGGCCGTCCGTCCTTCCGTCCGTCCGTCTGTCCGTTCCGTATGATTTTTTCTTCGTCTACCCCTTAATGTGGGGTATCGTTGAAAAGGTCTTTCAAAAATATTATAGGTTTCAAAAGACCATTTTTCAATTCAGGGGTCCGTTTGCGTAATATTCTGCTTTAAACATCTTTGGTTTGAAGAAAACAATAGAAATTAAGTAACTATTTCTTTCCAATTTATGTAGTGTAAGTAGTAACGGAGAAAATCACGAACATACATATGTACAAAATATAACTATATCTATACTAATCTATACTATTACTATTGTAATATTATAAAGCTGAAAAGTTTGTTTGTTTGTTTGGTTGAACGCGCTAATCTCAGGAACTACTGGTTTGAATTGAAAAATTATTTTTGTATTGGATAGTTCATTTATCGAAGAAGGCTTTAGGCTATCGGATTTTTGGAAATTCAACCCCTATTGGGTTGGAAGTCACTGCTGTAATTTGAAATAAAACATTGTCCGTTTTTAGACATTAGTTACTGTTTACAGTATTTAGGTTTTTTGTTATATGTGTAAATTACATATTTACATAGAAAAAAAATAATAAATAATTATAACTTGTATACACATACCCTTTATTTATACAACTTTTAGATCAATCTGTACTTTATAGAGTTCCGTACCCAAACGGTGTCAACGGGACCCTATTGCTAAGCCAAAATGTTGGAATGATAGAAGCTCCGACATTAGTCAGCTATAGTCACTTATTATTAGTCAAAGATAATACATTCGTTGTTTGGAAACTCTCGTGCACCCAAGTTCCGTCAACTCCCCAAAACTCACGTATCTCAAATACACAACACAAATACAAATCACCCTCTCATTTTTTCCCTTCACAACCCCTCGCCTCTCCCTATACCCCCCCCCCCCTCAGTTCTTCACCCAAAAGTGGAATTTTGCGTCGTGATAATCTGGGAGGCATCCGGGCAAATACCGCACTCATCAGGTAGGCGCAGATCGGCAGATCAGGATATCGGGATATAGATTTTTGGAAAACCGGAAATCCCGGATATCTCGGAGACGGTGCGTCCTAGACAAGTTTAGACGGAAATTTCAACCCCCTTTAGTAAACCCCAAACCTTATTGCTAAATCTTACTGAACCCACTTTTACCCCCCCCCCCTCCCCAAATTTTCCTAAAATACCATATATCTCCTAAACGGTACGTCCTAGACGATTTCCGACTGAATTTCCATCCGCCCTGTGGAACTCATACTTGCAACATTACCCAATCTTATTGGGCCCAACCTTAACCCCCCCCCTCCCACATTTTCCGAAAACTCCTTATATCTCCTAAACGGTGCGTCCTAGACGATTTCCGAAAGGATCGAGTAAAAGTTGTAGCCCATAAAAAGATTGACATTTTATGTGCCATACATTTTTCTTGTAGAGCAAGTGGTTTGGGAGGAAAGTGCGAATTTCGTTTCTCATAATTTATTATACTAGACTATTGTCAATATTTTGTTTTGTAAACCAACAGAAAACAATAAAGAATTCGTTTTTAACATTCAAAGAATAGTGTTCTGAATATCTTCTTTTTAAAGCTGTAATCATTTTTGTGTATGGATTGTATTTACCTTTATTTTTACGTTATCTTTTGTATCACGACGCGACATATTTTTATTTCCCAAAAGTTCAGAAAATCCCGGTTCTTTTATTTTGTTTCCCGGTTCTTTTATTTTGTTTCCTGGTTCTTTTGAAAAGTACCGTATTCCTTTGTAAATCCCGGGATTTTCGGTTCCGGGATTTCCCGGTTCTATACCCTCCGATTGATTTGAATTTAGGTATACCTATGTATTTCGACGCGCTGCGAATATCGCAGGCAAAATGGACGCATATTGCATTTTATAGATCACCTTGAAAAAACGTGATTTTTAATTTTTCACGTTGATTTGCCAAAATATTGATTTTTGCAATATGCATCTATTGGACATCTTTATTGTGATGTACCTAAGTAGGTACCTAAAATGTATTATGTAAATAAGTTACCGATAATGGTACTACTACATTGTACTCTTAATTGTTATATAAACTTATATTGTCACAAACCAGATACATGTATGTGGTCACAAAGTGTATAATTAAAATTATATGTTCATAATTTTAAAATTTTTACGTTTGAAAGTAAGTATCAAGAAGATTACTCGCACAGAACTGAGGACAAGCGCGACGCGAGCCGCGCGAGGCAATATCACGCCGCGGAGCCGCTTCAAATACCTATAGTTTATCAACCGAGTTTTGCGAAATGGCTCTTAAGTTTGCCCTTTGTTTCTTCTTTTTAAGAGGTGACATAAACATGTAAATAAATAAATAAATAAATATTAGTGGTAATATTTAAAGACCTAAAATATTATTCTTTTATCGAAATCAATCACAATAAATTAAATATCATTAATTTAAAATGTTAAAAATAGTACTCACTCTCGGGTGACCTCAAACGCCATTTTGAAAATATGACTTCATTGTTCGTATTTTAAAAGCAAATTCAACAAACTTCATTAAACGGCTAGTATCGAATATCGGTTAGTGACATCACGTAACGTTTTTGGTGAGAAATTTGATATTGATTTCTGTTTATCAATTTTTGTTTTTAAATGGAATATTATTATTTTTATATATTTTCGTGAATATTAAGGTCCTATCTATAAAAATAAAATTGAATTCTAAAGTCAAAGTCAAAGTCAAAATATTTTATTCATATAGGTATCCCTAATACACTTATGCACGTCATATTTGTGCTTTCAAACACATCAAACACATAGTTAGTCAACATCCCTATTGCTTACAATACAACAGAAATACCGTCCCCCTTCGTACGGCATACCGCCTCGGGAGACTTTTAAAGGTTCCATCAACAAATCCTGATTGAAGATCTATGAAGACCAGTCATGATGCTATCAAATGCAAAAAAGAAGTTAGTAAATGGATACAAATAAAAAATTAAAATGTGTGCAATTCACACGTGGTAGAAGTGAAACTTTCCAAAATTTTGGTCAATAAATCGAATCTTCTACCTAGTTCCTCGCGCCATCTATGAATACAACTTAGCACTTTTTAAAAGGTAACCACGAACATAAGAAAAATCGATCGACCAACCGATTGTTGTTTCTTAGTTAGTTGCTAGATGGCGCGCTACAGTAATTTTGTGTAAGACGGCTGCTAGATGGTACCTACTTAATAATTTACGTGTTGTTGTCGAGGGGTTTGCGCAGCAAAGAGCTCTTATTTGTGAGTATTTTTATATCTTGTTGTGCTAAATAATAAATTTTATAAGATGCCGAAAACTAATGCCGAAATGTGTCGTCAATATCGACGCAAAAATAAAACTATGTAGAATGAAAAAAAATTCTTTGAAAATATTTAAAAGAGCATTTGAAAGTATTTAAAAACAGTATAAAAATAAAACTAAAAAAAAATAAAACTAAAAAAAATGAAACTAAAAAAAAAGAAATACTGGGAGATGCGAACCTGCGCATCAGGTATTGTGAATCTACGTCCTGACCATTGGGCTACGGAGAATTTAAATTGAAAGTCGAAATTAGCGGTTATATTATCTTACCTGTCGTTGCATCCGGTTTCAAATCACTAACGATTCTAAAGAAGTTTCACTTCAAAATTACAATGAGACAGAACAACTATTAAACTTTTCAGTGTAAATACTAAGTCGCGCAATCACAGACACACACACACACACAAGCACTAAAAAGATTAAAAATATGAAAAACGACACGTTACATTAATTAAATGTACCTACTTACCTCAAACCGAAACCCCTGACCGTCTTGATACAATGTATCTTAGAAGCAAAATCTCCTTGTGAGAGCACTAATACCCATAACACAAGTTGAATCTTATCATGGGTTCAGAGTTCAACGAAACTCCTCTATGATTGTATAAGTTACATTGTTTTTTATAAGTACCTACCTATGTAAGTGAAGAGTGTTGTACAATTTTATGCAGAATAAACGTTTATTATTATTATTATTATTATTATAACCTGGTCTCTCGAGCGAGGGTCGTGCAGCGCGCCTCTCACGCAGTACACAGAGTCCACGTCGCCAGACTCCGACCGTGCTCGGGCATCCACTTCCCGCGTCTCGTCACTGTGGACAAACACATCGATTAGAATGATTTGTAACCCACCACATAATCTAACATTTTAACAAAAAAATGACCGACTTCAAATGAAGTACATTGTACTTTTGACATGGATGCCATTGTCAGATCGCGCTCAAATTTATGTGGGACTACACGACAAGCACCAGCTTTCGATTAAAAAAAAGAATCGTCCAAATCGGTTCACCCAGTCCAAAGTTCTGAGGTAACAGACATAAAAAAATACAGTCGAATTGAGAACCTCCTCCTTTTTTTGAAGTCGGTTAAAAAAAAGGAAGAGGTTCTGAATTCGACTGTATTTTTTTTATGTTTGTTACCCCAGAACTTTCGACTGGGAGAACCGATTTTGATGATTATTTTTTAATCGAAAGCTCGTCATTTGGTCTCACTTTTTGACAGAGATCTGATAATGTCATCCATGAGAAAACCATATAAGTTAATTGTTACTTAATTTTCATTAAGTATGTGCGCGACAAAGAGACGTATATCTCAATATCACGCCAACCGATTTCGATGATTCTTTTTTAATTGTTATTGGAATTTGGAAAGGATGTATTTCATTTAAAGTCGGTTTTTTTTTGTTAAAATTTTTAAATTTATATCATTGCAGACATTGCATTGCAGACATTGAACATTTTAAATGCAATGGGTATTCAGGATTCGTTTTTTATAATACCGATATTTCGACACACTTAAAAAATTATGGATCGTGATCATGGTGACACGGTTGAAATATTGCATTTGAAAATATTGATCGGACTTCAAAAGATTAGCCTCGATAACATCGAAAGATCATTCGATTTGATGTTTTAACGAATTGCATTGAAAAAGAAGAAGTTAATTATTTTATGTTTTTTGTATACCTAAATATGTACTATTTATATTGTATAGCTATAACTACGTACATTAATGATTATAATATAATACAGATATATAGATATCTTTATAATATTATTATAGACTAATAATATAAAGAGGAAAGATTTGATTGTTTGTTTGCATTGAATAGGCTCCGAAACTACCGAACCGATTTGAAATTTTCTTTCACTGTTGGGAAGCACACTATCCCCGGGTGACACAGGCTATATTACACTTTTTTTTACTGTTTTTGCCGAAGCGAAGCGAGGGCAATTTCCTAGTATTATAATAAATGAAAGGCCACTCTAACAAATAAAATTAAATAAAGTTAACTTGACTGCAACTGCACCAGATTGTTAATAGTAATGAAGTCAGTATTTTTATAATTATGTAGCCTACTCATGTATGGTTTTAGTACAGTTTTTTTTTCATTCAGTGCATAACTGCATATCATATGCAATCATTAAATCTTTAGATAATATTCTTTTGAAAACAAAGTACTCGATAAAAGATAATTCATTTGACACTCTTTTCAATTCGTATTGTTTTTGTAGCAAATGCATATTCAAATTTTGGAAGTGAATTGGATAGAGAATGGATCATACATTTTACTTGCCTAGTTTTAACGGTTCCAACAGTTAACGAGACGTTTGTTAAATTATGCAAAAATCGATATCGAAAAGTATTAAAGTATTAATCTAGATGATTTACGTATTCAAATGTTGACTGCTCAATAACTGGCTAATACTTTGACTGAAATGAAGTAAATATATCTAAGCATAACATTGTACAATTGTAAATACAGTCCACGTGAAGCTGTAGAGGCCAATAGGGCCAACAGCAACTAATTATTCGAAAACAAACAAACAATTGTAAATATTATAAATATTGTAAATAGATTATTGAATAATTTTTAATAATAAAAGTTTTTACAACAAAACCTTTATAAGGATAAAATAAAAATTATCTCGATTCGATAGCACAGTAGCATATGGTGACGCTTATCTGGCCCGCCATGACCATTTCTCTTCAAAGTCCCGGACTTTTCGGTCGAATAATACTAACAGTTAAAAAATAATTTCTTACATGGTCAACATCTTACGATAACTCAAAACCAGGTGGACTCCATCGATGGACTTATATCAATAAAAGAGATGTTCCCAACGATACAAACGCGGAAAGAGCCAATCATGTACATAACAAGATGAATGGAACCCGTCTGGCAATTCGCCAGTGGCCGCTCGGGTCGCAAATGGCAAGAACAGTGGAAATAACGCCCCTAAATTAGCTTTCCCAGCTCCAACTCGGTAAGGAGACTGAGGAAATGAAATTTAATTCGCAGTTTTGAGCGATAATAATTGTTACTTCGTAAGCGAATGTCTGGATGTGGTATTGATAAGTAGATTTTTCAAAATGACTCAGTTTTATGTCTCATACTTGTAATGGTTTAGTCCAACACAGACGCTTTACTGTGCCTGTGTGTTGTTATAATCTAACATTTTAACAAAAAATTAACCGACTTCAAATGAAGTACATTGTACTTTTGACATGGATACAATTGTCAGATCTCGCTCTTTATGTGAGACTACACTACAAGCACCAGCTTTCAATTAAAAAAAGAATCATCGAAATCGGTTGGCGCGATATTGAATTATTCGTCCATTTATCGCGCACATACTTAATGCAAATTTAAGACTTATATGATTTTGACATGGATTCCATTGTCAGATCTCGTTCAAATTTATGTGGAACCACACGACAAGCACCAGCTTTCAATTAAAAAAGAATCATCCAAATCGGTTTACCCAGTCCAAAGTTCTGAGGTAACCAAGATAAAAAAAATACAGTCCAATTGAGAACCTCCTCCTTTTTTGAAGTCGGTTAAAAAGTGCGAATATGTCTCACGCAGTTCACAGTTGTTCATTCACAGTTCAAAAATACGTTGATTTTGTCACTGATTTACTCACTCACTCTCTTATAAAAATCTCTGACGTCCCAACTCAGAGTCAAATAATGGTGACTTAGATCGCTCCTTAGTACGGAATCACAAAAAGTCACGCGAGTGAATAAACGAACTTTTATGATTTTGTGTTACAAATTACAAACATGACACGCGCATAACACATAACGTAATGGATAAAGTATGATTTTACTCCTTATTTTTCATACCCCGGGGTTAAATATGAAAATCGATTCTAAAGCAATTAAACTCCGAAAAGGACGTTCGTTCAATTTGGTAATGGGTATCTGCGAAATGCCGTGAAATACCAGGTAAAGCATATTGGTTCCCATTTTCTACAAGACAAAAATGCTTGCATAATGTATACCCATGTATGCCCATACATAATGCATGATGCTGCAGAATACGGGAGCAAATTGAACCACTGAGATGCCATTATATGTAACTATACACATTCAATATGGCAGCGATATAGCTGGACAGTTTATATCAATCGAGAATAGATCGAGCTAGATTTGGACGTAACTTATTTTCTTAAGAACTTCGTCTATTTTTCTGTTCAAAAAGAGATAGAAAAACGATTCTATTGGACGTTGCCACCCAGCTTTTTCCTGACAGTATTCATAAATAGTACCAGCATTTTAACTGCCTTACCAGCTTCCACTAATCCCAATAGAAGTCACCTAGGAAATGTCATGAAAAATTCATATCACCCATTAAACTATTACTACTACTACCATTAGCAGTAGTATTACTACTATTTATTATAGGACAACTACGGGCAATCGATAACATTGCATTGGAAAAAAGTGATAGCCTCGACCCCCTCCGTCAAAGAGAAACCAGACCTTTGCTTATTACATTGGGTTCAGCAATAAACTTCTAGATCTATAACTCACTTCTCCAAGAGTATTTTTGTCAGAAAATTAATCGTGCAAAAACTGTCGCGCGTGACTTTTCTTCTCTTCAAGAACCAGTAACTAAGCCAATGAGTCGTCTGAAGATGTTATCTGTGACAAAGTTTGCGACTTACGGCGTAGGCACATCGGCGTCAGAAATTACGCGAACTTTGCTGAGTTGCCTTGCCTCACTATAAAGATACATACTACGGATGTAAGTGATACTCGATTATTATCGTATCGATATTGTGAACAATATAGCGAGTAGATTTTCGCATGGCTGACATCCATGACTCCATATTCCCCGAAGTCTGATGTCCATGGACGGCCACTTACCATCGTGGGAAATTCAATCACTAGCTAGGTAATGTATATTAGGCTATGTAAAAAAGCCTGTTAAAATTTTATAGGTGGTAGATGAAAAATATAATTTTTTTTATTCATTTATATCTCAGTTTTATTGGCTTTTACAAGTCGTATACTGTACTTTATCTCATAACACTCGAATAGAAATCACTATGGACAATTTGAGTAAAATTTAAGAGGATTTTTATTTTATTTATTTATTAATTTACATAATAGATTTTTTTTTTTTATTTAACTTTTTGCACCATACATACGTACAATAGCAAAGGCGGACTTAATGCTAAAAGCATTCTTAGATTCTATAACAATTAACGATATTTGTCATTTTTGTTTGTTTTTTACCTTTGCTGTAAAACATTGTTATCCGTTACAGATGTTTTTTCGACTTCGAATTTATTATAATTTAATTATACACAATTACAATTACGCTCACTAAGAATGGAACTAAAACCGTTTGAAATATCCAACGTTATATTAATTACGCTTATTTGAAAACTCTTCCTTTTCCTCAACTCTCTCGTTTCTGACATGTGATATGACAAGCACCTGTAGGGAAACTTTGACAGTTTTATTTTAGGACTGATCCCATCTACAGTTTATCTAGTTAACCATTAACAAATTGCCTCGAGGAGTTGGCTCTGCGAGTTCTACGAGTAGTTCTTACGACTTTAGTTCCTTATGTACAACAACTGTCATAAATGAACGCTCATTAACAGTGTTGCCAATTTAGCCCTTTCAGGGCTAGATCTAGCCCTTTTTACGGGTTTTCAGCCCCTCAAATAATTTTTTAGCACCTAGCCCAATTTCTAGCCCCAAAATCATTTTCCGCCATCTTGAAAAAAAAGGGATAAATTCAGGTTTTCCACGAAGTTTTTAATGCAATCGATCGAAAATACGATAAAATGTAGTGAAAGATGTCGAAAAAAATTACCCTTATCATACTCGTAGAGCGTCTGACGACCTTTTTTTTTTTCGCCGTCACCTCTGATAATTAAGCAATAGCCCCTATTTTCAATGTATTGGACGAATCTAGCCCTTTTTTAAACTTAGCCCCAAAACCTGATACCGAGTTGGCAACACTGCTCATTAATCCTGTATTATATGTATGTAGCCGTAATATACCGAAAGTACCTAGGTACTATAGGTACGTTCCGTGTGTGATGTATCGCGGTTGTAGTAAGATGAAAATATTATACGAGTATATTATTTCACCAATTAGGTAGGTACGTACTATTTTTAACCGACTTCAAAAAAAGGAGGAGGTTCTCAATTCGACTGTATTTTTTTATGTTTGTTACCTCGGAACTTTGGACTAAGTGAACCGATTTTGATGATTCTTGTTTTAATCAAAAGCTGGTGCTTGTCGTGTGGTCCCACATTTTGAGCGAGATCTGATAATGGCATCCATGTCAAAAGCATATAATTCTTAAATTTGCATTAAGTATTTGCGCGATAAATGGAAGAATAACTCAATATCACGCCAACCGATTTCGATGATTCTTTTTTATTGGATGTACTTCATTTGAAATCGTGTGTATATTGTGTGCATTTGCATGTCTATGTTTGTGTGTGTTTAACTTCCGTACAATTATGTTTCATTTTATAAATTAACTCGTTATACAGGTATTTTAACCAAATATTTTAACCTAACGTAACCAATACGTAACGTAACATACGTAACAAAGTATCGATGTCACAGAGAACAGTCACGTTTCGTAAGCCAAGACTCATTTGAAACCAAGCCACAGATTATAACAATATGCAAATTGTCCTGTCAAAATTATGACGTAATCTGGAACAACATTCACGTTATTTGGGATAAAACGCGGTGGTGAACGGTGTTAGCGACAACTCGACAACAACAACATAAATCTCGGGAGACATTTCGCCCGTCATGAGAATATCTAAGTACCTACAGGCTACATACTTGACTAGAATGAATCAGAGACAGTTATTTATACCACACCTTTACAACACAGAATTTTTACGCGCATGGATATCCTCACAATACAGAAAACATAAGCATAATTATTAATATCTATCGCAGCATACATCAGAGACAAAAAGTTTGAAGGAATCGCTGTATCCGAAAAACGGTTTCAACAGAACTGTCCGCCTGAAAAAAGGGCTTTTACCTACAAAAAGTATTAAGCGATCAAGCGGAATGCAAACTGAAAGCAACCTTAATCCAACACAACAAAAGTGTAAATATTTTACTCCGCTCTAATTTAAGCTTTTACGTTACGGTGAAATGGGGCAACTCTACTCGCGAATTCCTATCTACATGGTAAGCGCAACCCGTCAAGCGATTGTGGATCTTCTAGCGCTGAGTATTAAGTTGACTGTAGACTGTTGCAAATATTGGAAAGCCATATCTGAGCGTCGTAAAACCATTCGAGAGGAACTGCAAGGCGGATTGGAGTTTATCACTGTAAAGTAGGTAGTGAAATGGCTTAGCAGTTTGCAGAGAGCATATTGACTTACGAGAATACTTTCTAAGGGCCCGGACTCACAGGCCGTAGGCTACGCAATAAAGGCGTATAGGCTTCGAACATAGCGTTTTACTAGATAGTCCTACAAACAATCCTTTCATTAGAGATGAAATAGATCTATTTGACTAATAATGAAGATACTTGAAACAAGGGTTCCATTTTGACTACGGAACCCTAAAAGGAATAGCAGTCTTTACACGGTAAAATTTTGCTGTTTTTAAATCACAGCGCAAACCCTAACTGTCCCAGGCTGGAAGTAGGTGGTACAGAGCCCAGTAACCTATAATAGGAAGAACTATATCCTCGTTTGTTTATCAGGTGAGGTTGACCTGGACTCAAAGATGGATGGAGCTCCTTACATCCCTAAATATAAGATTATTTTATCAGACTTATCAATTGTAACTACTCCACATATTTCCTCCTTAATTTCCTGTTGATATGTAACATACAAAAACACTACGATATGTGCTTTAACTTCATCACTATGCAATATCCATGAATACCGTCTTGAATTTGCTAATTTAGCCTCGACTCTGTTCCATCCATCTATCCATCCATCCATCAGCCCTTGGAGCCACTCGGTTCACTAAGGCACAATGAGCACATTATCTTTGCCTTAGCACCTCAAAAATATATTTTAAAAGAAATCCAAAAATTCAAATAGTTTCTTTCGTCATTTCTCTCCTCTCTATCAAAACTCCTCTCCGAAGAGGTGGTAGATTAAAAAATGACGTTCATAAGTGTACTGAAAAAATATATACATACGAGTAAATTATTTAGTCTTTGAATATAATTTGACAAGTCGCGATCCTTGGACTAAGCACCAAACGCCTCTTACTCATAATATTATCGTAACTTGAGTTAAGTATAGTATAGTATATATTAATAGTTTCTGTCGTCAGTCAGAGCCCTTCAACAAAAAACGACGTGTAATTTTCTACGGCAAACATAAAACTGTTTCACGTGTAGACAGAGGTAGAAGCGCATAAAAGACATTTCCGCTGGCATACAAAGTTGGTACAATCAACGCGACACAATAGCAGTCGTCCCTTTCTCTCTTGAGATGGGAATAATGTTGTCCCGCTTCTGACAGCTTCCTGGGCTTCATGGAGCCCTGATGATATCAGCTGAGCTGTCAGTACTTGTATAGGTCATTGTGGACAGATGAAAGTAAACCTACGTGTTAGTTGATCGCTATGGACGTTTATGTTATCTACATAAGTTCTATTATATCATTATAGTACATTATGATCTATATTAGTCCAACATACATAAAAAAAAGCAAAGCAACAACCCATAATTGTCCCACTGCTGGGCTCGGGGTCTCCGGTCACAATGTGAGGGGTACAGGCCATAGTATACCATGCTGGCCAAGTGCGGATTGGTAGACTTCACACATCTTTGAGAACATTATGGAGAACTCTCAGGTGTGCAGGTTTCCTCACGATGTTTTCCTTCACCGAAGCAAGTGATAATTAACTTGTAATACGCACATAATATTTGAAAATTAGAGGTGCGTGCCAGGATTTGAACCCGAGTCCCCGCGTTCGGGAGACCAACGTTCTGACCACAAGGCTATCACTGCTTTTTATTGGTAGCTTAATCTATACTAATATTATAAAGCTGAAGAGTTTGTTTGGTTGAACATTTGGTTGAACATACATCATACGTATGTCGAAATGTAGGTATGGTCGCATGCGGATCTCCTGGATGCATCCATTTTTACTTGTCACAACATTTCCTGAGCGCTTCCATTAAGCAGTAAGCAAGCATTTGAGTGACTCAAAACCTGCTGAAACATAGTGCAAACTCGAAGTAAGAAAGGTCACAACTCACTGAACTACCGTTTACGTTCTTCTGCTAGGACCCGTAGACCCGTTGCCACGTCCATAGATCACGGACGACTGATGGCGGATCAAATGACATGGATGGAACTACTTCCTGTGTGAAAATTGTGAGATGTCAACTGAACGCGCGCTCGGAAATTAAAGACGTAAGTGTATATAATATGTACATTATTTTGGTCTCAAAAGTGTGGTCGTTTCGTTTTCTTTTTTCTTTTATACTTTATGTACACCGCTACCCTTTTTCTTTCTTTCTTATCCTCTTCTGCTGGGTTGCCTGGAAGAGATCGCTGCTTTAGCGATAAGGTCGCCTTTTGTATACCGTACCTTGTTTTATTGCTATGTATTTATTTCTGGTGTACAAATAAAGAGTATTTGTATCGTATTGTATTGTATTGTGCCTACACATACGAGTATGTTGTTATAATTATGGTTTCAATATAATAAGTGCAAAATAACGGTTCAGATGGACCAAAATTAAAAAAAATATCTACATCGAATAGAGCATCGAGCAAAAAATTTTCAAAAATATATACCGTAAACTCGACCTCGTTACATTATTTATTACGTTACAATATGTGTACCTATGTCGAAAATCATAATTTTGCTGAAATCGGCAAAAAATTTAAAAATATATGCTCGCGTCAGATTTGTACGTTTGTGTATTTATGAGAATTCAACAGCTGAAGCCATGTGTTCGCTAACGACAAAGTCAAAGGCTGGTAACTTTGTTTACAGTTTCAACAGCAACTTACAGCTGTTTACCCGAAGTAAACTCGACGGTAATTCAATTGCGTATTGAGTATTTGAGATCGTTAATGCCTTTGCATTTAATTGGAAGGCAATTCGCTTTTGCTTACTTTTTGTGTGCTTTTTCACCGACCTCAAAATAGGAGGAGGTTCTCATCAGTTTTATTTTGTTTGCTACCTCAGAATTCTATTTTATGAGCTAATTTGATTGCTATTTTTTATTATTATTCTTTAAAATATTTTCAAGTAGGAATTCTAGATAAGTCCGAAATTTATAAAAATTCAGTTTTAATGATGGGATTAATGAGGAACTGAGAAACCTCCTCGGCGATATTACCTATAATATAATACGATATCTCTGGCGCCTCAATTTGACCATTGGACTGCGATTGGCCGAAAAAAATGCGAAAAATAAGAATAACTTTTTTCGTTTTGAGCCTTAGTTTTTAATTAGTGATTCGAAGAGCAAAAAATGTATTTTTCCGATTTTCGAAGTGAATCGAATTTTTCGCTTGTTTTACATTCCTTTGTCGTACTTTGCCGTTGATTTAACGAAGTTGGCTGCAGATCATTAGCATTATCCAGAATACACCACGTGGAGGTCTGCATTGGTATTTCTGAGCCCTGAAAAAGGCTGTTTTATGTGTGCGTGTTTAAGTAATATATAAATTTTACTATTTATGTCATACACTATAAAATTTATTTATTATTATACATTTTAGATAATTTTTTCAAAATGGTTGACAGAACCGACTTATTCAACCCCGACCCCATTTGGTACTAGTCTGCCCTACCCCTATTTCTGAAGCGAAGTGAAGGTGGTGACTAGTAGTAGTAATATGTAGTAATATTGCCGGAAGTTCTTGAATGTTCCGAGTATAATTTGAGTTTGGCTGAAACTCGTAACACCAAAGTGAAATACAGAACCATCTTGTGCAAGATATACAGTGATAATACCGTGTAGCTTTGTTACTTCTGTATCTCTGTATGTGTATCAAACTATTTATAATAATATCTCATTTAATTTAATAGAGGGATAATTTAATCCAAGGATTTAATTCTGCATGTACAATTGTATCTTTTTATTTGAACTGAAATATTACATTCGATTTGTGAACCAAATAAATAATTTAAAAACTTAAGTATGGAGAAATAATTATGTTTTTAGGGTTCCGAACGAAAAAATCGAAAAACGGAACCCTAAAAACATAATTATTCACCACAAAAGATCGAAAAAGGATCACTCGTGTGTCTAGGCGACCGCCCTTCACAACCAATTTTCTCCGAAACTACTGGACCAAATGAGTTGCAATTCGGTACTAATGTACTATTTTAAAACTCAAATACGAAGGTATAAAGAAAACAAATGAATTTTGGATTTTTTTAACGAAATCAAAATTAAAAAAGAATAGGGATGTTGACTAATTTTAGGATTCAATTTTATTTTATAGATAGAACCTCAATATTCACGAAAAAAATATTATAAAAATAATAATCTTCAATTTAAAAACAAAAATTGATAAATAAAAATCACTATCAAATTTCCCACCAAAAACGTCACGTGACGTCACTAAACGATATTCAATACTATCTGTCTGCTAAGTTTGTTGAATTTCCATATAAAATCGTTCCTATGACGTCATATTCTCAAAATGGCGTTTGAGGTCACGTGACTGTGAGTACAATTTTTAACATTTTAAATTAATGATATTTAATTTATTGTGATTGATTTCAATAAAATAATTATATTTTAGGCCTTTAAATGTTACCACTAATATTTTAGACATAAATTTATATTAATTTATAATTAGTGTCAACATCCCTTTTGTGTTGCAAACCGTATCTTGTGGCAGTTCAAATGAAAGGGCTATTGTGAGGATCTCAAATATATTTTTGTTATAGTTCTACCATGTGGATAGTTTTAACAGTATTCAGGAAATAACGAAAATTGACCATTGTTTTTTATCTTTCCAAACAATCCAAAGACTACCTTAAGTTTAAGGCATTAAATATACAGACTACAGACACATGCCGTTAAAGTCCTTTACATAATAATAAAGGTTAAAAAGAAATCGAGGAAGAAATGTAATCTAATAACGTTATTTCCTCTACAGAATCAGACGAAACTCGAGATGCGAGTTATCGAATATTTCATCGCAGCTGTCCTTGTCATTCGAGGAGACGGAAAACGAACACCTGATGTTATCCGCTAAATATGATTACATTGAGAACGGTCTACTCGATTGGTTTGGGCGATATTTTTGAGTATTTGGGCGCAAAGAATATTGGCCCCAATCTCATAAACCAGGATGTCGTAAGAGACGACAGAACTAGCCGGTTTGGTGGTAGGTCTCCGAGTAAAGATATCTCGGTATTATAATCAACATTAAGAATTTCATTATATTAAGTACTAGGAAATCGCTCTCGCTTCGCTTCGGGAAAAATTTTAACAAAAAAAATATAATATAGCCTATGTCACCCGGGGATAGTGTAGCTTCCCAACAGTGAAAGAATTTTTCAAATCAGTTTGGTAGTTTCGGAGCCTATTCAATGCAAACAAACAATCAAATCTTTCCGCTTTATAATATTAGTATAGATTATTTGTATATCTTTTCGTGAACCTTACCTGATACCACGCTTGCTTGATTCAACCGCCAAATTAAATGACCAATTGTCGAGTCTTGAGAGCCAGTTCTTTCTTTCGATCTGAGTATTGTATTCTTTTTCGAGGGATTATATTGGTACTATTGATTTGAATTGTTAATTAATACCATTATTACTACTATTGTTTCTCCATGGGGTTCGCCTGGATAGCTACCACCCTTGAGCATGAGTCAGCCGCCAAACAACTCGTAGTATTCCGACTGAGGGCTTGAGAGTCAGTTTTTTCTTTTTTCTCTCTCTTTCTTTACCGGCAACGCATAAGTGATTCCTTTGGTGTTACTGATGTCCACGGATGACAACATCCACTTACCATCAGGTGGATCGTCAGCTCGTTTGCCGGCTATTTCCATAAAAAAATCTTTAGTAGTTTAGATTGATCTCTAAGCGTTTTTCATCAGGTATCTCCGACCTTAAATTTTTATCTATCTTTGATAAATGCTCATCACATTGAACATCTTTTCAGTATTGTTGCTATGCGAAAATAAAGTTTCATCTTAAATTATTCTCCGATTCACGCGATGTTCACAATCGTGTTTCAAAATACTTTTTCACTTTTCACTTGCGTTTCCAAGAAAATAGTTTAGCTTTGTTCGTTTTATTTACTGATATCTTCACGTGCTCATTGAGGCTGAAAGCGGTAGAAGTATACTTCGACATAAGAATGCACTGGTGCAGTTTGTTCACTCTGTTTTGGTGCAAACAGTTTATGATAAATGGAGTTTAGGGAAAAATATCCTTTGAGAAAGATTTATTTCTACGATTTTTATACCGTTTCACTGCTTTTATTAGTCTTACGCCCCAACTCAGAGTCACTTAATGGTTAATTAAATCGCTCCTTAGTACAGAATCACAAAAATTCACTCTGAAAGTTAGTTTAAGGACAATTAAAATTAAGTATACAAATACCTTTACTTGATTATTTAAGTTTTTGAATGTCAAGTCAAATCAACCATTCATCATTGAAACTGGCAGCTACCAGTAGATACTGCCATATATAAAATGGCGTAACCTCTTTATTTTATTTTAGAGAAAAAAGCTACTTAATAAAACAGCTACATAATTAATGAAATCTTGTGTTTTAGAAACGCATCAAGCATTATTTTTGGAGTTTATAATAACGTTAGACAAGCTCACTTCAGTCAGTAAAGACCACTTTCGAGGTTTATACTGGGTGGCGCCCTTTTTTAAACCCCGCACAAAGCGATATGTCTTACATATCCGCATCTACGACATTTATTCTTTATAATTACTGTACTTGTTCTCTTATACGAGTTGTATATCTAGTGAAATAAGTAATATTCAAATCAAATATCATCAAATAAAAAAATGTTATTTAGGTAGGCGTATCGCAATCGACAATCTAAAGCCATATAGCAATAAAAAATTGCCATTTTTGACATGTCTGTATATCCGCATCCATGCCAAAATACAGTTTTATTGACGCAATGACGAAAAGGTTCCGTTCCGATAAAGGAAAATTAAAAAGAACATACAAAACAATTCACCTATTTTACAAGAATATGAAACAAATATTATGCATTGACATAATTTAAAATCGAACGCTGACTTCCAGACTTCGACTTGTTACTGCGTCGACACAATTATGAAATTAATTCGAAATAGAAAATGTTTCGTTCAACTGCGTAATATCGACACAAGTGAATTTTAACCTTGAGGCTTGAGCCCTACAGTGCCCTACACGTTACGATGGAAATTGTTTATATTTCCTCGAGATATTGACAGAAATGAGTGCTCGTCAACCAAGAGGTCATTGAAACTTTGAATGATTTTAAAGATGTTTAAGCAAAGGGAGATCTCTCTTCAGATGACATTTGTATTCATGCTACCGATGCATTCAAATATACAATAGGTACTAAAAGCATCTCATACTAATGGGGAAAAGCCATAAAGACATATCAGATGGAACCGAAGGCCATATTCTAAAATTTTAACAAAAAAAAACCGACTTCAAATTAAGTTCATCCTTTCCAATAGTTCAATACAAAAATCATCGAAATCGGTTGGCGAGATATTGAATTATTCGTCCATTTTTCGCGCACATACTTAATGCAATTTTAAAACTTATATGGTTTTCTTATGAATGCCATGGTCAGATCTCGATCGAATTTTAGTGGGACCACATGACAAGCACTAGCTTTCGATTAAAAAAGAATCATCAAAATCGGTTCACCCAGTGGAAAATTCAAGGTAACAAAAAAAATCAGTCTAATTGAGAACCTCCTCCTTTTTATGAAGTCGGTTAATACCTTTTTGTCCATCATGCAACATAATGCACCAAGAACAGAGGATTACGGTGAGAAAGTCGCATCCATAAAACAATGTCCATCGACGACTTTCGTAGAAAATGATCTAGATCAACGAACTTATTCATCAATGAACACAAAAGCATGAAAATCTGCAAGGAAGCCGAAGGTTTCCGAGGAAACAAGCTCGAAATTAATTACATCACTTTTTTGCTGTAAACTAATTTCTGCGATGAAGCCAATAAGAAACTTAAATAAATATTACATCTTCGTAGGAGGTAATTAATTTTAGATTGTTCTTCTTTTAAGTTCCTAAACATAATAATTGAAGTATTTTGCTAATATTACTTTACATAGTAGGTTTCTCGGGCGGGGTAGGATCATATCCCGCAAGAATTTTTAGTTTTCGGAGTAATGTTACTCAGGATTCTTGGATCTTTGTATCATTTTATGCATTTTAAACTCATGCATGCAACGCACATGCAAGAATGTGATTTCAGTTGAAGTTTATTATATAGAAAATTCAGGGATGCCTAAATTTATTATTTTAAAATGGCCGGCTGGCTTCAACCCATTAATGGCCCACTACTGGGCACGGGTCTCTCCTCTTGAGGAATTATTGAATTATTTTAAAATTATTATGGTATATTGTTTATTCTTATTCTAAGGGTATATTTTAGGGAATTGGCTAGGGAGTTAGTCTGACTGGTTTATGAAAAACTTTTTCTTAGAGGCAAACTTTAACACGATATTAATATATTCAGATATTAAAAAGACAGTCAATGTCATTACAAAGCAGCCTTTTTTATATAACCTAAAGTGTTAGAGCATAGATATTTTACGTGTAACACACTTTAATGGTAATTAGTAGCGGAAAAAGAACCTGGTTGTAACGGAATCGTAACCATCAATAGAAGGAAGCCCCATTGATTCCCAATGCTGAATAAATTCCCAAGGCTTCATAGTTTCCCATGGCCAAGGGAGGTTGACTTTGACTCAAGGATTGATGGAGACATGGCGATTAGCTTATCAATGAGCTAGCTTTAAATAACTTTGCATTTAATTAACTTAGTAATTAGTCCGGGGTAGTTAGCCGATGTGCACCATAAGTCAGCTTCCTTCGACACCGCGATCCATCAATGTCAGAGCTTCTGTTGTTGAGAACAAAAGAATTTCACGTTGCTTCGCTGTTTGCATTTTATTAATGTAATGAAAGTCCTACTTATCCTACTAATATTATTAATGTGAAAGTTTGTCAGGTTTCTTGTTACTCTTGTATGCAAAACCACTAAACGGATTCCATTAAGCACATACCCAATAGAGTGGCAATATGGTCCATTCAATTCCGAAACTAATCAGTGTTTTGTCACTAATAAATATCAAGTCTCGCTCGCACTAAATCAGTACAGCGTCAACAGCCGACGTGTGTATACTTCTCCGTATCATATCGAAATAAATTCTGATGTACATACAAATACTTAAAAATGATCAAAAATGGTTAAAAATACTTAAAAAGTGCAATCAGCGCAGTGATTTGGCGAAATTATTGTCAAACAAAATAAATGACATTTTCTCTCTATTGGGTATGTATGTGGTCGATGACGAATTCTCATGATATTAAGATACACTTACACAGGTAGACTTGGAATATGACATATAGTACTTATTCCGAATGCAATTAATGATTGTTGTTTAAGAAATAAATATACCACCCATTTTTAAACATTGTTGAAATGCCTATGTGGGAATAAATGTTTCTTTCTTTCTTTCTTTCTTCCCGGAAAACGTTAGAAATGAAAGCGGGCACAGCGTTAATTTAACTTACGTGTCAGCCCTACTTCTCACGTCCTCTCACTTCGTCACTTTTAAATTTGTAATACCTTATCCCTTAATTACATGCTCATGTAGCACGGTAGAATTTACTTTCGGTAGATTTCATTAAGGAAGACTAAACAAGATACTCTTAATTATGGCAGCCATTTTCATTTCTTATATAAATTCATCCTGGTGCAATCTTTGTACAACAAAGGACAAATTACATCGTGAGGCAGGCGGGTTATCATGGTTACAACTGTTGCGCCACAGCCAATGACAAGCGAAGAGATACGACTTACGACATATGATTTTTTTAAAGTATGTTCCCATGAAACGAGAAGCGATCAGGTTTATCCGTAAGTAAGAACAAAATGTTGAATTTATTTTAAAATACCATTCGTTTTTAAATAAATTGTGGATGTTGACTTGACCTTAAGGTCACCTCTTACATCTTTGAAATAACAAACTGATCAGATCTATACTTGACTTTATCTGCCTTTTAGAGTCTATTAATTGAAATAGGTGCTGCACTTCAACCATTCCTGTTTTCTCTCAATCTAGTTTCCGTACATTTTTTTATAATATTTATCAGTTAATTTTAACGATTTAAAGATTTATTCAGAATTTGGATGGATGTCGCTCTTTTTGTTGAGTCCTGAACTTGCTAAAGAATTAATAGTATTTAATTCTTTTATACTACTAATTCTTAAATAATGCCTACTAAATTTTGAATATAAAAGTAACAGTTTAACTTAAATAAAATATTCACACCTGCGATTATTTTACAACGGTATTAAATTTATTTTAAAGTTTTTATATACTCGCCACTCGCCACTCGCTTGTGGTGATTCTGTACAGACCCTGATAAATGTTCTAGTTGCCACGGACACCTCCTCGCTTGCTTGAAGTTCAATTAATTTTATGGAAACTTTCTACTTCAGTACGGACGTTTTAAAATCCTCCTCTTTCACCGTTTCTTATCCTCCTTGAGAAAACAGAAACACCTTTTCGAAATGATTGTGAAGTACGTATATGTTAAAACGATTATGATTTCTTTAAACAACTATTGAAAACCACGTGGCTCAGTTATTCATATTGACCGTGCAGAGCGAATAATCCTGGGTTCGATTTCCGGCTGGGCAGATATAAATTTCACACATAAATTATGTTTGTTCTGCTGTAGTTAGTGATGTGTTAGTTGTATGTGTGTAAACTCATGATGTTCTGGCTGAAGACCAGTTCTTTTTTCTCTTATTTATTGATCAATAACGCATCGGTGTTGCCTTTGGTGGCGCTGATGTCCATACTGCTGCTTACCATTATAAAATAATGAATTAAATAAAACCGACTTAAAAAAACTCAAAAACTACCCTATTCGTCAGATCTCGCTCACATTTAAAAGGAACCACATGACAAGCACCAGCTTTCGAATATGAAAAAAATCATCAAAATCGGTACATCCAGTAAAAACTTATGAGGTAACACACAAAAAATAAAGTTGAATTGAGAACCTCCTCCTTTTTTGAAGTTGGTTAAGAGGGCTATCACAAAATCGAAGCGCTCAGGTTTAGGTAAATTTGACAACTCGCGGCAAGGAACGCGTCCGTGTGCGTCTAATGAAGTACGCTTTACACACATACAAACCACTATGCGTCGAACGCCAGGAACAAATCAACTTGATACTTGCTTTGGAAATAAATTAAATTAAGTACCGTACTATTTTTATAATTCGTGAAATATTGTTTGAGTCGATTAATGTTATCAGCTATCACTTATAACGGCTTTTTTACTATAATGTAAGGAAATGAATGCAATGTAATGTTGTTTCTACAGTTTGAATAATGTTGATACAGTTTGGTTAGTAGTAGGTATAAAGGGCATGTGATGTGTTAAAAGGGGTAGTTCAGTTGGTAATTATATCATAAATCCACATTTAATAACTTCATCACTATGTATAAAACCCTTAAATGTGTATAGTTCGAGATAACGTATAAATGAATAGGTACAATTGGTTGATAAAAACAAAGACTGAATAAAAAGTATATTTTGTACCAAATTTTTCGCCATGTTTGTCAATTCAAAGTAATTGATTCATAAAAAAATTTAAATTTATAATTCGTCTTCCTTCTATGTCTAGATTTTCCTGAAACAGGAAAAACCAGGAATGTAGATAGTTAAAAAAAAGTCAAATATGCAAGCATGTTTCGTTACAAGTTAACAAGAAAATACTCACCATATTATTTGTACTTGTATCAGATTGAGCCTGATCATCTATAGTTGAATAAAATATGGTTTCATTATCCTGTAAGAATCAAAGAAATTCATCAGTTATGCAATAGCTCTTAGATCATTTAAATTTAGTAAAAGTAATAAATATACTACATGATATCAAAACGTAATTTATCTGTTAAAAATTATAAGAAATAAATTATTATTATCACCATGTTATTTGTATTTCTGTCAGAATGCACTGTAGAAACTGTCGCTGTATCAAACGTCCTTTTACTAGCCTGAAAAAGCAAAATAGTCCGATAAACATTCCTATATACCTAATATCAGAATATCATAGGAATATGCTTATACATTAGAATCATATCATAACTAACAAAAAAATACTCACTTGTATCAAGAAGTGTTGATTGCGCTATATTCGTAGCGAATTTGGGGTATTGCGTGGCGCACAAGGTGCCAACAGCGAGCGATACATCCTTCCTTCGTAAGCGCTTGGCGCGGACTAAAGCTAAAGACCGCTCGTTCGGAGATTTATATTGATTTACAGGACTGCATACAAAAATTGTTTAAAAATATTATTTTAATTTTGAAAGGACTAATTTTTTTTTTAAAGCAAGGTGACATAGTAACCTTAGTTATTAATTACTTTTTGTTTCAATTTGGATTATATTTTCATAGATAAAAAATACAATTTCAGACCAATAATTATCAGTAACTCTTTGATTTACAGAATTATTTTAGGTGCATTACTGTGTGAAACAAATTAAAGTGAATTAAGCATTCCAAATTAGAAGATACAATTGTACCATAGATATTTTTGTTGATGCTTAAATTATTATATCTTCGATATAACAAAGCATCTAAAGATGGTCAAAAGTAAAATTTTATGAAACATCATTTGCAAAAATAAGGTTTTTACTAATTTATGTAAATAAATTGAAACATTTATTTAAAGCACTCCAAAGAGAATTAATCAAACTTTCTCGTGCATGTATTTTTTTTTGTTTTGGTGATTTATCTAAACCATAATCACACTTCAAACACGAGTCAAAACGCTCAAATTTAAGAAAAAGTGTGATAGCCCTCTTAAATAACTATTCGCTTACTGACGTTTCTCTTTGTGGTTCTGTTTTCCCATGCCAACATCGCACTGTATTTTATCAAAGACTTGTTCGAAGTAGGAAAGGAGCCTACAAAAGGATTTGTAAGAAATTAAATCCTTTGCAACGCTACATTTAGTTTTAATTAAATACTTTTGAGTAGGTTGATTTTAAACATTTTATTTATATCCTTTACTGTCCGACTATTGACCTTATTTCGGATAAAAGCTGATTTTTTTACACAAATAAATTAATGCTTGACCACAATCCCACCTGATCGTAAGTGGAGATGTGGTCGAAGGTGGGTGAGTACATTAAGAGCCTATTCACTCTTTTTTTGAAGACATACATTTTATCAGTATTGATCTTAGCTACTATTAATATTACCTATTAGTTTTTTTTATTTTTTATTTCTTCTTTTAAAGTATAAAAAATAAGATTTTGAAATTTAAAAGCTACTGTCTGGTAAAGTTTCTGAATTTCTAAAACCATGGAGTGATGTGATTATCATTAAGAGATGGAAGACCTCTTCAATGTAATTCGATGATTTGAAATCGAATGTTTTGATCGATATTCAGACGAGGTTTTACATATCGCTCAGCGTCTGCAGAGATTTATGAATACATACTATTTGACTGCCAGAAAATAAACTCTCCTTCAAAATTCCTACATCTTATCAAACGTATCATCACATATTACAATCGATAACCTAGGTCTACTTTTATAAGTTGTTGAAATACTCGGCTGAAATGGCAACGGGGTGACCACAGTAAAATCCACGCGATGAATTAAAAAAAATATCTAGGTACCCTGCACGCACTATGGATATAACCCCTTGGCCTTAAAAGCTTATTGTCATGAAAA
>OZ010693.1:1700028-1778071 GCA_963932265.1 Thymelicus lineola | reverse complement strand
TTACACGAAGAATGGTCACGGCCGTTCGTGTCCATGAATACTAGCGAGGTTTACACAGCGTCTAGCGACACCGCGTGTACCTAGCTAGCACTCAATAGATCTTGAGCTTATGTTATGTCGGTGGAGAAATGAAAGTTCTGTTCCTCAGATTGACTATAAACTTACTTATTGATTACTTACATTCTAAAATATAATCTTGTACCTAGTCTGGCCATAAATACTGTTACATAAAAACTTTTCTTTTTTTCAGCTTTTTAATTATTTTTAATTTGGAACACGTATATTATTTTAAAAACTTCTTTCGATTTCGCGCCATTTCACATACATTTTCGTGTTCATTATCAAATTACAATATGGAATGGGGTGTTAAAGAAAATAGGATTGCAGTGATCGCCTTGCACAAAGTGGGTATGGAGCCGTCGGTCATATTCCAGACACTTCAAAAGCTTGGTATCAGCCGTATGTTCGTATATCGTACAATCAACAGATACAACAACACTTCGTCTGTCGAAGACCAGAAAAGATCGGGGCGTCCGCGTGCTGTTAGAACTACAAAGGCTGTTAATGCTGTTAAAGCCAGAATTCGTCGAAACCCCATTAGGAAGCAAAAAATCTTATCGCGAGAAATGAAGATTCCCGCTAGGACTCTGTCGCGTATTATAAAACAAGACCTGAAGCTCGGTGCTTATCGTCGATATAATTATTTTTTTTTATTTTTTGCTGAGACTTTAATAAATATGTAGGTATAAATTTTATTAATATTACATTACTTCATTTAAAAAAAAAGCATTTTCATTTGTAACAGAACTTATGGCTGGACTAGTTATATTAAATTAATATTTGTAGTTATTCCTTGTACGTATGAGTATTATGTAATTATTATTTAAGTAGTTTATTTTATTTATTATATTGTCTGTGCACCCTATCCTTTTCACACTGATTTCTATGTCCTCTGTCCAAAGGTTGTCTGGAAGAGATTGCTCTACAGGGATAAGACCGCCTTTTGTACTACATGTTATTTATATTATGTTCTAATGTATTAACCTATTTGGTGTGTACAATACAGTATTTTATTCTACTCGTATTCTATTCTATAATTACATATTTTTACTTAGTTTCAAATTAAACAAAGACACTTAAGTTTTAAATAAAAACCCCTGACATCATAATCTATATTAGTTTGAAGTATCGAAATATCACTATATTTTTATTGTACGTGTAACCTTTATATAACCTGACCCTATGAACATCTATCCTTTTTAATAAATCGTTAAATTGTCAATCCAAATATCAATGACGTACGTAGTGGAAAACTGGGAACGAGCCGTAAGAGGGACTCAGGTGCAGAATGCTTCATTTTGTCGTTAGCGTCGCAACTTCGTTCACTTTACACAGAGTAACAGCGTTTCGATGTGTTTCAGCGACTATCAATCAACTTTAATGTGGACAAGTACACTGGATTCAGACAATTTAACGGGAAACCTTTCAATTCGGAGTTTCTAACACTTCACGGGAAACATTTAGTTATTTGAAAAAAGTGCTTCGTTCCACGTCAACCACACAGAGTGTCAAAAACACAAATTAAAAATCATCCTTTCGAACCAATGAACTATACCTCGTAGTAGTATATTTGTTCAATATTTAGAACACGTTTATGAACCCCAAAATTTTGCTTTTACTTCTGCTTCGGTCCGAAGCCCTCGGAAGATTTATGCTCATAAGCTTTCTACAATTATATTTCAATGGAACAATATTGTCAAGTTTTATTAGAGATTTGTTAAAAAGTTTGAATATCCTAGAAGTGTAGGTTTTGACAGAGCGACAATCTGAGGTAAATGAACAGTGGATACGCCACCTAATTCATAAGTAACATCAGAGAGTCACCATTCGTAAAATTAACTTACTGCAATAGTTACGAAGTTACATAATTATGCTTCGAGATATGAACAGCAACTAATCTAGACGACACACTTATTAAGGAAAAAAATAGTACAAGAGTGTTCTCTGATATGATTTCCTGACAACATATTACATTAACATATTGTGACAATTAACTAATTCACATACATTCGTCTTAATGTTTCTTCGCAAATCGCAACAAGAATAAGCTCAACTGTCGTACAACAAGACCCGTAAAATAAATTCCTGCATCAGCTTAAGTTCGTTGGGGCGTAAATCTTCGGCCGTATCTCGGAGTAATGCCTTGCCTCCGTTAAAACGGGGCTTGAATGGGGCTAGAATGGGGCCGGAAGGGACTAGGGTGGGGCAAACTGGGTAGAACGGGGCTCGGGGGAGCTCGAGGTGTGCGGTGAAATTTCAAGAGCTCTTAGACGATAGGTATTTTTATTAGATACGTGGAGAAATAAAGGATCGCCGTGTGGTAATTTGTCGGTTATAGACGCAGCCGGGAGCGTGTTGAGCTGTCTACGATATACGGAAATTAGAAATAAAGCTTAGTAAAGTGAGAAATCCAGAGATATTGAGTAAATTTTTTTAAAACATGTAAATACTCTTCATTGCTGTGTTTACTTAAGAGGGCTATCACAAAATCGAAGCGCTCAGGTTTAGGTAAATTTGACAACTCGCGGCAAGGAACGCGTCCGTGTGCGTCTAATGAAGTACGCTTTACACACATACAAACCACTATGCGTCGAACGCCAGGAACAAATCAACTTGATACTTGCTTTGGAAATAAATTAAATTAAGTACCGTACTATTTTTATAATTCGTGAAATATTGTTTGAGTCGATTAATGTTATCAGCTATCACTTATAACGGCTTTTTTACTATAATGTAAGGAAATGAATGCAATGTAATGTTGTTTCTACAGTTTGAATAATGTTGATACAGTTTGGTTAGTAGTAGGTATAAAGGGCATGTGATGTGTTAAAAGGGGTAGTTCAGTTGGTAATTATATCATAAATCCACATTTAATAACTTCATCACTATGTATAAAACCCTTAAATGTGTATAGTTCGAGATAACGTATAAATGAATAGGTACAATTGGTTGATAAAAACAAAGACTGAATAAAAAGTATATTTTGTACCAAATTTTTCGCCATGTTTGTCAATTCAAAGTAATTGATTCATAAAAAAATTTAAATTTATAATTCGTCTTCCTTCTATGTCTAGATTTTCCTGAAACAGGAAAAACCAGGAATGTAGATAGTTAAAAAAAAGTCAAATATGCAAGCATGTTTCGTTACAAGTTAACAAGAAAATACTCACCATATTATTTGTACTTGTATCAGATTGAGCCTGATCATCTATAGTTGAATAAAATATGGTTTCATTATCCTGTAAGAATCAAAGAAATTCATCAGTTATGCAATAGCTCTTAGATCATTTAAATTTAGTAAAAGTAATAAATATACTACATGATATCAAAACGTAATTTATCTGTTAAAAATTATAAGAAATAAATTATTATTATCACCATGTTATTTGTATTTCTGTCAGAATGCACTGTAGAAACTGTCGCTGTATCAAACGTCCTTTTACTAGCCTGAAAAAGCAAAATAGTCCGATAAACATTCCTATATACCTAATATCAGAATATCATAGGAATATGCTTATACATTAGAATCATATCATAACTAACAAAAAAATACTCACTTGTATCAAGAAGTGTTGATTGCGCTATATTCGTAGCGAATTTGGGGTATTGCGTGGCGCACAAGGTGCCAACAGCGAGCGATACATCCTTCCTTCGTAAGCGCTTGGCGCGGACTAAAGCTAAAGACCGCTCGTTCGGAGATTTATATTGATTTACAGGACTGCATACAAAAATTGTTTAAAAATATTATTTTAATTTTGAAAGGACTAATTTTTTTTTTAAAGCAAGGTGACATAGTAACCTTAGTTATTAATTACTTTTTGTTTCAATTTGGATTATATTTTCATAGATAAAAAATACAATTTCAGACCAATAATTATCAGTAACTCTTTGATTTACAGAATTATTTTAGGTGCATTACTGTGTGAAACAAATTAAAGTGAATTAAGCATTCCAAATTAGAAGATACAATTGTACCATAGATATTTTTGTTGATGCTTAAATTATTATATCTTCGATATAACAAAGCATCTAAAGATGGTCAAAAGTAAAATTTTATGAAACATCATTTGCAAAAATAAGGTTTTTACTAATTTATGTAAATAAATTGAAACATTTATTTAAAGCACTCCAAAGAGAATTAATCAAACTTTCTCGTGCATGTATTTTTTTTTTGTTTTAGTGATTTATCTAAACCATAATCACACTTCAAACACGAGTCAAAACGCTCAAATTTAAGAAAAAGTGTGATAGCCCTCTTAAATTTTTACTAGATAGATAAGGTTTTTTAGCCGTATTGGGGAGGCTTATAATACTAACTCCTATTGTATGCCGACATACTAGGATATTATTATGAAGTCAAGCCTTCCGGGCTTTCCGAGAAGTCTACCTAGACAGCTATCACCCTCTTGCTTGAGTCAGACGACACGTCATCTTGTTCCGATTCTTTCTTCTTTTCTTCTTCTCTCCTTTTGGTCAGCAACACATCAGTGATGCCTTTGGTGTGGCGTAAAAAAAGCGTATCATTCTAGTCATTGTAGTTAAATGAGATCAACAAAAAATTATGACTATGTTTGGAATGACCCAGAGCCTTGTATAATAAATCTAGTACTTAGAATTTATTCCTTGAAGACTTTCAACATCGAAATAATATTTTGATGAAAATCCAATATTTTGAAGCTAAATATTTTTTATAATAATTATAATTTTTTATTATGTGGCCATCCTGCCAACCAAGGTCTTCTGATATTCCCTAGACTCATTTGCTCATTATTCCGATGTCAAAGACGACAAAGCACTATGTATGTTCTTAAATACTATCTCTACATTTATATCTATGTCCGATTTTATAATAATATTCCACCATATTTAAACATTAACTACTTGATTCTACGTATACTTTCTGTGATTATTATTAAAATATATTAATTAATATTATTATGCCGCTAGTATCTACTAGCATATCTATGCATCTATGCATTCATAAAAATCAACAGTCACCCTAATTCGATCAATCTTTTAATTTGCGCATAGTACATAATAGATAAATAGATTATTATCATAATATAATAATAATAATAAATAAATGCTTACACACTCACACCCTCGCAGTGTGGCATGGACAACACATAATAATACATCACAATAACACCCAAGACCCGAGTACAAATACTTATCTGCCCCGGCCGGGGGGACAGTGTCACTACCAACTAAGCTACAGAGTCGTCTATAATAATTATAATCATAATAATATTAGGTAAATGATGAAAATACGATTATAATCTTGATATTATTTTCAGTCAGTATCAATTTTACGGATTTTTAAAAAGAGTTCTAAGTATTTTTTATGTATGAATAGCAGACATAAGCAATCAATGTTTCCTAAATTCGGATGTTAGAATAGGATCACAGAGTTTCATATGATACTTTTAATACTAACCAAAATACGGTACTTTTAATACAAACTCTTGTAAACACCATTCTTAAGTATTCTCAATCGATAAAACGTAAACGATATCAAACTAATTATTATCATAATTCTTTTTACTTTAAAACGGAACTCTCTTGGACAGAATACAAACGTCACAATTATATTTTCCTTGCTAGTGTGCATTAAAGTGTTTTATTCCACACAAAGACATCAACACTCAGGAAAACACTCCCTTTGACATGATAATTTTATTGTGCTCCAACAGAAATTTACAATTTCCAATCAACTCCGGTCGATATACCGGTTGGAATCGAATACTTACGAGTTACTGCGATCACAATTATTTTTATTTTCTATCTGTGTTACTGATATGACGCAGTATCAAGCTTGTATCAATTATCATAATACAACTATAGAGTTCTTCTCAGATATCTCTATTTAAAAAAACTCTATTAGGAGGTTTTATTTAAGCAATAGATTCCATAACTAGGATTTTTAGATTTTTGTTTATTTATCTTCTTGTTTGTCTGTGTTTTCGTTAATCACAGAAACGGATTTATCGATTTTAATGTATTTTTCACAGTTCCATCCTTGCTTGTCTACGGATTTCATCATTTCTGATGCGACAACGTAGCAAAATACCAAGCATAGCTCTCTCCATAGCTCGCTGTGTGACTTTGAGCTTGTGAATTATGCCAATAGTAAAGCACCACGTCTCGGAGCCGTATGTCATCACTGACAACACACACTACTCGAACACCTTCGACTTCAGGTACTGAGGCAGTGTTTTGGATTACAAGATATGATGCAGTTTCCCGAACGCAGCTACACAGGTAAATTATAGAAAACTTGGAGTACCATGAAAATTTACTTGAATGGGTTCACCGACAAAAAAATGTTAATTTAAGGATCCATTAAATAAACAGAAATATTCTATTGAGTATCTTCTATAGCTCAGGTACAAAGCCAGACATTGAAAGCATAGTATTGTTAGAAAAAAGTAGTTTTAGGACTGAAATCCTTGGAACCCTTTTTCGCAGAGTTAATTCACGATCGCAAGGGGTGAATCTATAATGGACTACGCACGTGTTCGATTTGGTAACAAATTCTTGTGAAACGCTCCTCCTACGTGATTCGCGTATGTCTTCAATATAAAATAGAGTATTTTCTATTGCTTTGGCAGTACAGTATATAATGAAGCTTGTGTTTACTCAATTTAAATCTATTTGCGATTTGTTGTTTTACCATTATTTCTTCTGTGGTTTTACTCAATGCTGCGTATGATAAATAGGCAATTAGAAAATTATAAATTTTATTTAGTTGAAACCAATTTACAAACCCTCGAGCACAGACGCAGAGTTGCCAACCTCTCGGTATTCTACAAGAAACATTTTGGAGAGTGTGTGCAGGAATTAAATGATTTAATTCACCATCCCCTTTCCACCACCAAACGTCCCGACGCACGGTGGGTATCTATCCCTTCGTGCTACGCTTCATCTACGCTCATCTTCATTTATTATGCGTACTGCGAAGGAATGTAATAAATTGCCCGCGTCGGTGTTGCCGCTCGATTATACTGTGTCTTCAAGGCAAGAGTGGATAGACTTTTACTAAGCTACTAAGTGGTAAGCCATTTTTTATAGAAATAGCCGGCAAACGTGCTGACGATCCACCTGATGGTAAGTGGCTGTCCTTGCCCATGGACATCAGCAACACCAAAGGCATCACTGATGCATTGCCGGCCAAGACAGAGAGTAGGAAAAGAAAGAAAGAACTGGCTCTCAAGCCCCCAGACGGAACACGACGAGTCATTTGGCGGCTGACTCATGCTCAAGGGTGATAGCTATCCACGCGAAACCCATGCAGAAATAATAATAGTAATAATGGTATTAATTAACAATTAAAATCAATATTACCAATATAATCCCTCAAGGGGCCCGGACTAGCGGGCCGGATTTAGTCGCCTCTTACGACGCCCATCCGGCGTGGGATTGGGGTCAGTATTCTAAACTGCCCCAATACGGTTAAAACCATAACTACATCACCACTTACCGTCAGAGAGGATTGTAGTCAAGCATTAACTTGTAATGTATAAAAAAGTCAGAAGGAGTCATTTATTGTCCACAGGCATTTTTACTCATACTGTTTAATGTCTTCCTCCTTCTACATATACGAGTAAATGTAATCTATCCCAATAACCAATGAAACTATTACAAATCACCTTAAAGAACTAGAAATATAAAGCGGGATTCCGCATGTTATTTTACCGTTTCTACGACACATACGCTTAACTTTCTTTGCCAAAGTCCGTTGGATCTGAGCGCACGTCTCCCTCGCACACTCTTCGATTAATCTTTCTAGACGTTTCCGTTGATCAAATGCACGAGATTCCGGTAAGACGTTACTCGGAGTGTTAAGGCGGACTTTACCTTCTGCGATTACCTCGAAAGTATCGCTACTTATCCTCAAGTTAGAGAAAGTAACACCTTAACACGTAATAAATAAAAAATGCTCAGAGCAGGCTTTTATAAATCGGTAGTAAATATCGACTTGATAAACACGATTAACAGTTAAGTGAGTACCGTTAGCAGTAAAATTTCGTAAGTGTTTTAGCATCATGACGTAAGCCCGTTCAGTTATTGTTATATCGCACCCTCAGTGGAAAGAACATAAGCTGTCTTAGGTTGAATTTTAATTATTAATATGATTGGAAAGAGGGACAAACGCTGCATATACTCATTTTTTTCAAATTTTTATCATTAATCTTGACGGTTTTGTGCAAGAAATCATAATGTAAATTCTTTAGACTACTTACTGATCTTTTAACAGTTTTTTTGCTCTCCTATAAAATTGCAAATTTCATCTAATGTCTTTTTTCCACTGATCGTGCGATATAAATGAGCCTTATGCGAGTTTCTATACTTACTTCTGACGTCCAGCTACGTACTACATTGAAAAAAAGATGGCTAAGCCCCCACATGTGGGTGTTTTTGTCGGTAAAATGAGGTATATTTCATGCCCTTTAACTATCGCTAGTTGGTCGCTGGACACACTGTATATCTGTTGTTAAACTATGTTGAAACAATACGTTACGACTTACGACATCTGATGCTTATTTAATTGTTAAACTTTTTGCGTACTAACTTGTTTTGCTGACAGCTGCAGCAAATAATAAAAAAAAATACATTTTTTATAATATTATTGTAATGTGAGATTCATACATCCAAAAAATTCAAGCCAACAACGTCATTTAACCAAATTCCGTAAAAATATTTTTTGTGGTATTTACTTATATTAAATTGCTTTTTATGCTGGCGTTCCTTTGCGCTCTGTACATTAACCAGAAAAATTTCATTTCGATTTAAACAATGAAAAAGTTTGTGCTGTAGTCAAGAGGAATTCGGCGTTTAACATATAAGGTCAAAGTAATGAACTGCAACTCTCTCGAAAATTACCATTTACGATCGTAACTATTTTCTCATTTGTCGGCAGTCAAACTTTGTGATTTTAGTTGATGATTTTTTTTAAATTAACACAATGTGTGTACATTTCAACTATTGGTACTCAAATTTTATTCGATCGATAGGTTTTTTTTTACTTAAATATGTAAATATTTTTTTACTTAAAATAAATTATTGCTTGATCACAATCCACCTGATAAGTGGAGATGTGATATAATAAATAATTGTAATAAGTGTTTGACTCTTAACGTTGTTTGACTTAAGATTTGAATAAAAATGGAAACATTGGCATGAAAATAAATCCTACTAAATCGGAAATGAGAACAGATGTGCTTTACGTGAGGTATTGTTATCCCGATTTCTCCTTATCGCCAAATCATTATGCTTAAACTCGAATATCTGCCGCCATCCTAAACGTTCAGACAGACCGGACATAACTAGTATTTCAAATTACAATAACAAACTTCCATATTTCTATCATAAAATATCAAATGCCGACCAACACGATCAAGTATACTTGTCAAGTTTAAAGCGGACTTGAGGCGGCATCCAGTATACTTGACGGTGTATGGCCACGGTATAACTATCTGGTCATATAGCTATCTCATGCAAACTGGATGCCGAATCAAGTCAAACTGCAAACTTGACAAGTACATTTGATCATGTATGGCCAGTTACATAAAAATGTAACTAGTGACTGAACAGTCCGGACATTTCTAAATGTTGGGACTTTTTGTGAAATATCTGCTTTGGTACCAACCCTATTCGAATAGGGTAGGGTAAAATTACATTTACGGAACTAGTGCAACGGATAATGGAGCTTATTTTAGTCCAGTACGGTTTGAAATTCAATAGTGGCGAAATGTAGGACGCTAGGAAAAGAACTTGCTTGTAATTGTAGTTCTGTGAATAATGATTCACGGACCGTTGTTGAAACGAGTTCCATCGTATAGTGATTTTTTATACTAATCCTACTTGGTAAAACACTACTTGGTCTTACAGTATCTTTACCATAATTTTTTGATGTAAAAATAAGGCTGACATAAAATTTAAATAATTTAAAGACTGTCATAACTATTTTTTGTTTACTTTTCATTTTACCAACTAACGCCCCACCTCAGAGTCTACGGTTACCTACGGTCAACTAACGGTTATTTTAATCGCTCCTTAGTAAATAATCACCATACAAATCATATAATCAATACATCTGTCTGGGCGCTTTAAGTAACCGTTATTGACTCTGAGTTAGGGCGTAAGACTTTTCTAATAACCGGACGATAGCTTACACTTGGCAAAGATTACGTCATACTGTACTGTACTGTAAACCTTTTTGTTTCAGCTCTACGACGGATGTCTAGGAGCAGAATTTGAATGTATAATTGTCTGAATCTAAGCGATCCATAATAGTACATTATGATACAAGTGTGTTATGTTGGTCATTACACTCGAGGTGATATTGCACAGCGCGAGCCGAAGGCGAGTGCTGCAAGAACACCGAGAGTGTAATGACCAAACCTCACGTGTGTCATACGACGTTTTTCAACACACTTACGAGTAAAAAAACAAATTTTATAGTCAAATAAACAATGCTCACAGACCAGACGGAAAGTTTGTTAAAAATGGCGCGCTCCGCGCTGATATTTTTTTTCTGCGCGCGGCGTGTTAGCTATGCGCGCGCAGATTGGAGCGTAGGCACGAACAATTACGCTGCCGTCCTCAAGCTAAAAGGCGGCTAAATGACATCTGGCCAATTTTTACTTTTTAATGCCATTATATAATGTTTTGAAATCTCTATCGATCTGTCTAGGAACGGTTATTGTATCTTTCACCGTTTCGAAAATAAATTTATTAAAAAGGTGGTTATTTACAAAATAAAATATATTAACAGCACTAAAAAGCGGTTAATTAACAATTCTAGACTAAAAGGTCACTAAAGTACTTTAACGTTTGGATCAATTCGACATTTTCACGGTCAATGCCAAGCTTAAAAACGGTTATTATTTTGTACTACACTAAAAGGCGGTCAAAGTTCCTTATCCGCTATATAATTTAGGTTTTTAGAATTTAATGATT
Organism: Thymelicus lineola; assembly: GCA_963932265.1. Lineage (NCBI taxonomy): Eukaryota > Metazoa > Arthropoda > Insecta > Lepidoptera > Hesperiidae > Thymelicus > Thymelicus lineola. The sequence goes on along the minus strand of OZ010693.1, from coordinate 1,767,049 downwards.
ATCACATACTTAACTAAAAAGCGGTCATACGTCAATGCCTAGCTACAAGACAGTTAAAAACTTTTAACCGCTTTTAAGCATTGGATTGTTACCATGTTTCTAACATAATAGCTTCTATAGAAAGCCATGTTAGTCCGCATGCATAGTAAAGAAGAATATTTTTTCTATGCTTTACACAACTAAAAAGCGGTTATATCGCAACACTTCGCTATAAAGCGGCTATTTAGGCCCGCTCGCCTCAATACAGCTGTTTTGACATTCAGGGTGTATAAGGCGAACTTTAATTTTGTAAGCTGGTGGTGTACCTAATTTATAAAAGGAATATAATTAAAGCATAATACAATGTAAAATAATAATGTTTGATCGGAACATTTATACATAACACCATCTAGTCCCAAACTAAGCTGAAGAGTTTGTTTGTTTGGTTATGGTATAGACATCTGACGCGAGGTGGTTGAAAAAAACATGTACTGGACAAGTTGGCCCATAACTTTCAAAACATGTATATTAAATGCTGATTCTAAAAAAGTAAAATTGAGGCTACCTTAATACGGGATTTTTTAAGTTATAGCCATTTTAATGTCAAAGGGGTGAATTTAAAGCAAATTTTGATGAACGTATTTAGAAGGATGAATTTCTGGACGTATTATTTGTAGAGGTCGACCTCAAACAGTCAAGGAACATAAGGTTCTAGCCAGTGTTCAAGAAGATCCTTCTACAAGTGTACCTAGGCCAAATTTCTCTGAGATTGGGTGTCGCTAAAACTTCTATACACACAATTTTAAAACGAAATAGTTTGTACTCATACCACGGAATACAGAGACTATTCCGTGACTCATACTGATTACAAAAAGTACAATCGTTGTTGCCTGATGATTATGAGTGCCGAGTTTTGCACGGAAATATTGCGCAAATGACGAGATGATCCTGGATTTTTCAATTCACGATAATTAGTTAATCCACATATGACAAGAGAGCATCGATTTCAACATCAATTTAATATTAATTTATGGGTAGGCATCAATAATCGCAAAGAGATCGGTCCTTTTGAGCTACCAACACACAATAAATAAGTTACACTGAATAAATGAGTTTTTAGTAAAATTAACAATTTATCTTGTAATAAGCGAAAGTACTGGTTACTAAAACATTTAAAAGGATGAGCCCAACGCAGTAAACTATACAATAACTTTGGCTTTAAATTCACCCCTTTGACAATAAAATGGCTATAACTTAAAAAAAATCTCATTAAGGTAGCCTCAATTTCCTTTTTAGAATCTACATATAACAGAAAAGTTTTTTAAGTTATGGACCATACTCATCCAGTACATTTTTTTTAACCACCTCGCGTCAAAGTTGTGTAGAAGAAAATCCAAAACAAAAATATCCAAAGTAGACGCTATTTTCTCTGGATTTCCTGATAATTTCAACTAAATTGCAAACTGACAATTATAAAGAAACTGAGAGTTCCTAGAAAAAAAAATATCAAAATATCTGCTCAATTGTGGATTCAACAGGAAAAAGTAGGGTAAAGGAGCCGAATTTTCAAAATATTAAATAATGGTCAATATCTCGAAAACGGTTTCACTTTTATTACAGTATTTTTTTGCCATAATATGATAAGGCAATCTTCAAGCTATCTACCATTTTCGGTTAAACCATTACTTACGGGACTACGAGGAAAACGATTTAGATTTTTTTATTTAACTTTATATACTAAGATTTCCTTAGCTGATGTATTAAAAAAATGACGTGCATAGGTTTATCAGTGATACCTATATGAATAAATTCTTTTAATTTTGAATTTCTTCATTTGATATGTCATTTTTGTTTATTCTTGTTCGGAACCGAGTTCAATATTTGTTGTTTAGTGTCTCGTAAGTGAAATGTGTGATGCTAAAACCTTACACGTCATGTCTAAGTTTCTATTTACGTGTTTTTACAAAGAGATTTTATTACAATACATGACTTTTTCTTATTTTAAACTTTGTTTGTATTTGTAGTTTTCGTCAATTTTGTAGGATTCACAAAAAATCAATGATGATCATACAAGACTAAAAAGCAGTAACAAATAAATGTTAGTAATTTAACCGCTTTTAAGTGATGCAAATTTATATTAAAGAGTAGTCCCGATACAATGGGAGAAAAGTTAACCAACACTTACTTGTCTATAAGGCGGCAATATGCCTTTAGCTGTTTTATAGTTATGGAGAAGATCAATAAAAAAGCATTATGTTCTTAATCTAAGAGTTGTTAAAAATTATAACTGCTTTATAGTTAAGTAAAGTGAGGAATCCATACCTATAAGGCAGTTAAGAACCTTTAACCGCCATTTAGTACTGTGCTGTTGAGAGAATTTTCCTACATTTTCCTAGATTAGAAGGAAAATAAGAAGCTTAATTACCCTAAAATTAATTATTTCACAAAAACAACTTTATTAATATTAAAGTTCAAAAAAATATCTATCTTTTTACATATGAGAACATTAACAATTGTTTATAGAATATCACCAGCATCGATTTTAAAATAATCCCGCGTTTTTTAGCTCTAACTCAAAAACTGTTTTTGTCATTTAGCCGCCTTTTAGTCTGAGGACGGCAGTACGCTAAACAGCCAAAACGCAAAATGTAAAAAAATCTAATATTTATGTATTCATGAATTAGTTTCACGTTGAATTATTAAATAAAGTAAATAAGTTGTTGAAAATTTATCATATTCAAGGTGGTACACTTCTTTTTTTTACAAAAATAGTGTTATTTTTAGTCTTATGTTGAAACAAAACGTATCTAAGTCAAAACATTTTTCCCAAATTTAAAAATAAAACTATAACCCGGCTATGTTAAGAGCAAATAGAATGCATAAATAATATCTTTCAGCAAGGTACAAACTTAATTTGATGGAATATAAAATAAAACACTAGTGCGAACAAGAAAAAAAAGCACAAGTGTTTAATACCATGGTTTATGAGTGTAAAAACCATGTAATAAAAACCAATTTATGAGCAAGGGTGTTGAAAAGTCTGTTTCACTTGTTAGCTTGAAGCGACCATTCAGGTGCACCCCTTCCGGCCATGTAAGTGCGGACGGAAGGGGTCAAGCTCTGAGCGTATGCTTGTGTATGTGTTTAAATATTTATGCATGTATGCTAAATTAGCATACCGTTTTCTAGCATATGTGACAGCATTATTACTTATTACGTAGATAGATTTTTTACACATTTTACATTTAGGTTTTTGAGGCATTTTTTCATTTAGGCTATTTCATATTTTGTTCTAAAAACATGTAATGCAGTTTTTCTTCAGGTAATAACAATAAAATATTGTAAAAACTGACCTTGAGTTTGATCTCTTCGACGAGTCGTGTTTCTTCCCGCCCTGAAGATTCGGCAGATCCTTCTGCCGTTTCTTCGTTTCCCGCCAAATTTTATAGTACAACACAATCATCACTGTCACTGGCACGTAGAAGGCCGCGATGGCCGTGCCGAACGTAATGTACTGATTGGTCTCTATAAACTGAATGTAGCACTTGTTGGGGGGCACCTTCCGCTCGCCCTCGATGTACGGCCACGCGTAAATCCACGGCGGCCAAAGCACGAGGCTGAACCCCCACGCACACCCTATCATCACGGTCGCACGCCGTGTAGTTCTCTTAGCCCGGTAAGTGAGCGGGCGCGTAACACTAAAGTATCTATCGAAACTGATTATCAAAAGGTTTAAGACGGACGCGTTCGACGCCAAGTAGTCGAGTGCCAGCCAAGTGTCACAGACGTGAGGCCCGAGTGGCCAGTAGCCATAGATAGTGAACACCGTGTACAGCGGCATCGATATCAGGCCGATGGCGATGTCTGCGACCGCGAGCGAGATCAGAAAGTAGTTGCTGATGGTCTGCAGTTGCTTATCGATTCGGAAGCTGATCATGACCATGGAGTTGCCGACGACGGTGAGCACGGAGAGGAGGCTGGCGATGATGGCGATGACTATCTTCTGGACGAGGCTGTAGGGGCTGGAGGGGAGCTCGCGGCCGATCTCCAGGTCTGACTGGTTGAGGGAGTAGTTGGACGCGATAAGCATGACGTCAACTCGCCGAGCCGGCGGCCCCCGCTTCGCTGCGGCTCGCGCGCAGGCCGACACCGGATCCTCCTGTCGACAAACAATACATATATATTACCAAACTAAAGTTTTTAAGCGATTTTTAAATTTGTTTTTTTTTTTGAAGGGGCATTTAGATTAGTTTCATATTCATCAAAATTCAGATATGATAATGGGAACCATGATTAATTGAGATAATTCCTCAAAAATAAAAGAAATATACATGGCGGTTTTTATAATGTTTAGTGATAATTAGACATAATTGTAGTGGTATCAATTGCAATTTTGTTGGTAATTTTTTGGGTTAAGTATATTTTTTCATGTAACATGTCAACAAACGATGACAGACTACCTGATGGTAACTGGCCATCGCAACCCATGGACTGCAGTAACACCGTAGGCATCAAGAAAAAGTATCTCAGGTAGGCTTCACGGTCAGATAATAACAACAGCATACCAATAACGTCTATCTATAGATGGCATTTTATGTCCATATCTAATTCCATATTTAAAATATGCGCTGGAAGATCGAAGGTTAAGCGTAAAATTATAAAGTACCAGCAGACATTAAACCCATATTATTTTGCGTGTTGGTGTGAAGCGGGTAGGCGTAAAGGTCGATTTGCCTAAAGTTGAGCAAGACACCATCTCAGCGTTTTATTTGGGAAGCGTCACATGAATTCTCAGTTACGCAGAAACGCGTCATAAGGTTCAGCAAGTCTGGCACTTCATTAAGGCTGTACTGTAATATTATATCGCGCAAAAAAGAGGCTAAGCTTTTGAGCTGTAGTACTTGGAATGAATTATTTTGATCGTACGGGAAAACCGACTCTAGTTCCGAGCTCGAGAATGTATTACATCGAATATTTATTTGTTTATAAGCAGCCTGTATTCTTACGACTGATTTTGATTATATACATTTTTCTGCCACTTTTATTTCATGTTTTTGTCATAATTGGTTTTAAAAAAATATATACTAATAGGCAAAAAAAATAAAGATAAGATAAATGAATTCAAAACTGTTTCTGGATTATTTAAACAAAGCTCAAAATCCCGTGAAGATGAGGGAGTTGTTCGCTGTTTCTTTTATCAATTCAGAATGGATGGACTCTGTAGACCAACAAGGATGTCTGACATAGTGGAAATAGCTGGCTGAAATGACAATAGACTGACTTTATAGTTCAAAAGACTGATAACCGTGAAGAGACCTAGAATGGATATAATTGTTAAAACATGTAAACTGACTGCGTGTTAACTGTGATCGGGTTTGCCTAGCCCGTATCTCTAAAACATCCATGGAAGTATCACAGCTACCTGATGTTATTGTATCAGGTGCTTCTATTTTTAACCGACTTCAAAAAAAGGAGGACTGCATTTTTTATGTTTGTTTTTAATGACCGATTTTAATGATTCTTTTTTAACGTAATAACGTTTATAAAGACGATGAGCCTGAGAGGCATTCACGAAAACCGAGTAACGGCCGCTAACGTCACGGAAGCGCGCGCAGCATTAGAGAGAGAGGCACGCTAGACCGGCCGTCTCTCTCCCACTCAAGCGTAATCGGTCCGCTTGGAAGGCATTTTTCATTTCATTTTTATTTTATTTTACAATCTTTTGAAAAGAAATGATTTCTCGTAGCTCGTACGTATTATTATTATATGAAAACGAAAATCTACAATAGCGTAATCTCTGTTTATAGGTATGAACTACTTGAAAGAACTTTACACAGTACATCGACTCGGACTTTAGTTGTAGTCAAGAAAATCACAGATGTCGCGCAGCTCCTGATATTTAAAACGATTTAAACCAAATTTTCAACTCAAATATGTTTAAAATCGTATAGTTAGTATGAAATTTAATATTATAATCTAGCTAGATACGCGGGTCGCGGTGGCGCGTCAAGCCATGTTCAAGCTGACACAACTGGCGAGTAGCACCGCGGCTCCGTTCGTAGGGCTTCCATTACGTTCTTACATTACATTATTTATATCATAAATTATTCTTCTACGAAATAGACGTTATCACGTAAAACCATTGTCCGTAAACCGACTTTACAGACAACCAATTTTTTAATCGAAAGCTAGGGCTTGTCGTGTGGTTCCGTATAAATTTGAGCGAGATCTGACAATTTCATCCATGTCAAAAGCATATAAGTCTTAAATTTGAAATCGGTTATTTTTTTGTTAAAATTTTAGATTATATTGTCAATGTTTTAATAACGTAATGCTTGACTAAAATCCCACCTAATAGCTTGACGACACCTACATTATAATCGAACGGAAACACCCACATAAGCAATTTATTCCAATCCTTCGAAGTACGATTAATGAATGACGAAGAAATGGAAAGGACTTTCAAAATCTTTCAGTCATTTAGCCAAAACAAATAAAGAAAAAAGTTGAATCGTTTAGCAATTTAAGCTACAAAGACAACCCCACCTTTCATTGTCGCCGAGTTGGATAAAACGCTTAAAAACCCCATTATTGAAATGGCCAAGTTTCCCAATAAATGTTCGAGTTACAATAACTTTAAAGAAATTCTTAGTTAACTAGATTTATGAGAAAAATTCATGACAGCGTAAGACAAACTACTCTCGTTTAGTGTTCCGTTTCAAGAGACTAAGGATATAAGAATGCTTTGTTTGAAAATAAAATACATATTATTTGTACCCTCTTACGAGTACCTACCACACTTTAGTGCTATGTGTTATGATTGGAAATATTGAAATGTCATTTATATCAAACAAGATTTTTCTAGGACTATTTTTAAAGGACCCGCTCCAGACTATACAAACTCGTAATTTATTTTCTGCGACTTAGTTAGAACATTTCAATGAAACTTTTATTCCTTAGAGTTTAAAGTTCAATGTCACTTATTTTTTAGTCACAGTAAAAATAAACTTATCGAAAATGCATATAGGTATTGCAACCTGGGTTTATTTTACAGACCTAGGTAAAACGGTAGATTGATGTTGTCATTAGTGGAAAGACAAATTAAGAGAGAAATTAAGAAGTTTGAATGTTACCGTATTTAGGTATTACTCCATCGTATACATATATTACATCAATCAAACGTTATCCAGAAAATTTCCGAAGAGGCCGTGCACCATTTAAAGATTTCCAACCAAATGTAAGTTTGTAATTTAAAATTCCATTTCTCGACCTCGTAGTGTTGCTTTAGTAATTAATCTCCACTCTCCTCTGAATAACTTGGTCAGGAATTTTTCTTTTGATGCTGCGTATATTTCCCGTCTCATCCCAGCCAATGTTTTCCTCTTCACAAATAGAAATTCTCCGTAAATCAGAATATTTAAAATTCTTCTCAGTAACGTATTCACAGTGTATCGTAATTAAGCAAGTCTAATTATAAGGAAGTGAAAAAATTACCTGTAGCTTTGAGCAGCTCTCTAATTAAATTACGGTCTGAACGCCATACTAATCGGATTACGCTGCGTTTATTTTATAAGTATCTTGACTATTTTATCATGCAAAAGATCTGGGTTCCTATTCAGCTACTTGATTGATTACAATATACGACACTGAAGTAAATCCTTATCTGCTACAATCGTATCGTAATCGGTCGTTTAGTTTAGCAATAATTTTCTTTAGCATTGGATATTGCGAGCGATGCGTTACTTTGAAAATGCGTTACTGTACCACAACAAATTCATGACAGAGTAATTACTCAATTACTAAACGAGCTAAGTCGAGTCCCACGCAGCTCTCACGCAGCTGCCCGATCGATCTTTTTGACAACGTAACATGACACGCGACCCAATTTCGTGAAGGAATATTTTCATTAATATTAAAAGGAGTGACTGCAATCCATTAGCGACTAGGTATGAAAGTTCCGAGTCTTAAAACTAACTGGACTTGGCAACTAACGTTGGATGGATATATAAATTTATTTCTTCTCCTCCTTGTATAAATACCTTTCCGAAAGGGTGGTAGGAAAAAAAATTACGTGCACATTGAAGTATAATGTCATAGAGCAGACAACTCGAACAAAATGTGTGTCCCGCCCGAGAGGTTCGATTTTCAAAATTGAGCCCCCGTTCTCCTTTCAAAATCGAACGAATCCATTGAAGATTGAAGCCACGTGGCGCCTATGCATTGGGACATATATGGTGTTCGCGGTGTCTGTTTTATATGCTAGTAATAATGCTTCAATGGACGTGCATAAGTTTATCAGTAATAGCCATATGGATAAATGATTTTGACTTTGACGTTCATGAGGTTTCGTTCTATTTCAAGCATATTAAAGGTGAAACAAAAGTTACATAAAAAGTCCTGTTTTAATATTATTATATGAGGCCCGACTATTTTTATTTATTTTTTATAGAACTACTAAGAGCATTGTCTACCAGTATTCCTAGGGCATAATAAAGAAATTATAAAGTCTTGACTATCCTAAATGTAAAGGATTTGTTTTCAGAAAGGCTACAATGGTTTCAATGTTTATTTTTTTTTCATTCATTCTCGATTCTGATTTTTTTATTCTCATTTTTAAATTGGTTATGATCATTGCTAAAATAAATTATATTACTCTATACATATAAAACAAACAAATTTTTTAAAAGTTAATTTGAATTTCGAGCCTACTGACATATTCGATTTTTAATTTAGTTTTTAAAGTGACATTTTAAAGCGAGTGTATTATTTTATTGTTTCATTAAATAAAACAGTATTGAAAGTATACTTTTAATACACTATACATATTCCTTTGAATCACCAATAAGACAAATTTATGCATGTGTTCATTATTTTACTACGAAGTTAGTGGAAAACAATATTCCAAAACTTAATCAACTTTAACTTCAACAACAAAAAATTTAATCACCGATTTCAATATAAAAAATAATAAGATACTTAAAAATCCTCAGAGTGAAGACGTCTGGATGGCTGGAGTTTTGCCACTGTTCTTTGACATGCGTTAATATCCAGTAAAATGTTATGAGGTAACACACAAAAAATATAGTCGAATTAAGAACCTCCTCCCTTAATTATAATTTAATAACTATAAATATTTAAAACCTTAAAAATACATATATTTAGTCAGTATAAATAGTAGTTATATTGTGCGTGTGAATCACGTAAAACTACTGCTTTGGTATTTTCTTTGCTTTTATTCTTAACTCTCATAAAAATAGATCAAAGACTCAAGAATAGATGGTGTTAGTATTCTTCCGAAGCACGCAGAGTGCATTAAGATTATTTATAAGAATCTCTTTATCTGGAAATGTTTCATGGATATTATCTTCTGCTTACCTAACTCTTTTGCATTCTGTACTATCAGTAGCTAATTTGAACCTACACATTTACAAACACACATCTCATAAGTTAATCAACAGACCAACTTAACGTACCTTAACCTCCGACCTTCGAACCGTAAGCGATTTGCCTTCCGCTCGGCTGAGCACCGGGGCCTAATTCTGGCATTAATTTATGAATACCTGTGGCTGATACGGAATGTCGCGTAATATTGGATTTCAGAACCGGCGTGCGCCGGAACTAGGAACAAGCTTTAACCGGTTTTAACTAGAATTTTCCGGAGTTAAGGCTCAAGAACTTTTACAATATGGGCAAATTATTGTGCTACGGATCGAGTGTCTTGAGGATGCATCAGGTGTTTTAAACACAATTATTTAAAAGTTTCATTCTAAACTACATTCATGACACGTGTCGCATCATGTGACGCTGGGGACGCCGAATCGTCAAAACGTGTACATGTTTTAGCCTTTAGTCAATTAGACATGGCGAACGGTAACTAATAATTGGCATATTTATCTATATTTGACCCTCGGAAAAGTCGCAAAACGTCAGAGTCTGTTTACTAAAATCACCAATCATCATCACAAGCATATAATAATAATATAATCAATATTGATGCTTGTGTCTCACGTTTAATACTACATTGCCGCGTTGTACAAGTGTAAAAGTGAAATTACACAAGCAATTTTTTAAGTAATTAATGACTGGCGACAATCGCCAAACGTAATGGAGCAATTAGTGGAGCAACCTGCAGCAATGTATATAAAATTGCGGCAGCTATTTCTCTAATTGCTTTATATAACACGTTATGATTTTGTCGCTGGCAATTGATTGCCGGTATATCCAACCGTTTGGAAAATTCAAGGCAATTTTTGTATCTGTCTCATATACTGGTATATACAAGTTCTTTCCGAGAGAAAATCACGGCAATCTTTTGGTATCTAAATATTACAAAAAACCAAAAAAAATATTAACACGGTTCAATTATTACAATCCGTCAAGGACTGCACTGCAAGCTGCCTGAATTGCTCGTGTAGAACATATTGCCTAGTTTATTTAGTTGCTCCATATCACTCAATTCATACTGGAGCCACAATGGAGCAACATAGGGCAATAATGAAATCACTTGATGTGGCCGTGATGTCAAAGTTGCTTAGTATTGCCGGCAATTCAGCAATTTCAATTGCTCGTGTATCTGCACCTTAAGTACAACGCAACGGTCGTACGAACCAGTAACAACCGGAATTATCTGGAACGCGTCTGCAAGTGAATTGTTGGCTGATTGGCGGCTGTGGGGATTGTGCATTGTTTAACTGCCACAGCCAATCATCCATTGATTACATTCCAAGTTAACAAAGGGATAAAGGTGGACTCTGATTGAATATATAGGGTACGGACGGAGAGAGTCTTCTCTCTTCAGATGCTTTCACCTACACCTAGTGATTTGAAAAGTTTATACAATTTAATAATGAGAAATTTTAAAGGAAAATACTAAAAATATTTTTGGGTATGCGAGATTTCTGCTTTTATCCATACAAAGTATTGAACAGATATTTAATTAAAAATATTTTGTTATTTCATCCTTCTCGTACACAGATAAAACATAAATAACGCCAGTTCTGAAAACAACAATGGTCTGATGATCAAAGCGTCTCCTTGCCGATCTCATTTTTCAATGCCCCATTACTTCTACTCAAACAGCTCGGTAAATATAGCTTTATACTATAAAGGAGTAACTGACGTCATTGTACAAAGGAGAATTTTAAACTCGTTCATCAAAAACATTGATAATTTTAAAAGAGAGTTTTGTATCAACTCCGGTACATATTAGTGTCTTGCGAAAGAAGCGTTCAACCGGTTGTCTTATATAATATTTTCTTTATTTTTATTTTAATAGACAACACTTTGTTAAGTCTCGCTACAAAAAGAAATTATCACTCTGTTCAACACTTAGACTAAACGACTGCTTTGAAAGTGTGAACAGCTCAAACTTTTTTATTCTATAATCTGAGCTCAAACTATGACCTCAAAAGCATGTGTTTGATGCATCTTACTCCGAGGCGAAATTATATCGTTTCTGATCCTGCGACCTTACAAAGTTTCTACCTGCTATAAATTACATTGCCCGTTCGCTATTTCCACACCATAAAATCTAAACTTTATACGTTGTGAATGTATGTTAAACGGGAACAGTTCTTTTTAATGTCATAATGTGGATTCGTATATATTGGACAATGAAAACTTAGAACAATGGAGACAAAACTAGATTTCATACCGACATGCGCTAGGCTACGCCGCGTAGCGCTAACGTTTCGTAGCGTCCTACGTCAAGCGTAGACATTGTGCTACGCTGTAGCAATAAAAGTTACGGATTTAAAGACAATGTCACAAAATACATAATAGTACCTATTGATACAGGAGAGTAACTCCGCAAAATCATTTAAATAAATAGCAACTCTTCTTCCTACACAGTAAAGCGTAAGGTCGCACAGCGCTAATCGTCAACGGAAGTTGACATCTAGATGTTGCCTCTCTTTCTAATCATGAGTCTTATCCTCTCTGACAACGTCAGGGTTGTATTTATGATGACATGTGTGACAGATTCTGAATGTATGACACGCGTGGCAGCCCTTCTGAAATTAGCCCGACACGTCGAACGCAGCACGTACTTGTAACATCATACTAAAAGTGCGGAATGCGCCACGCCTGGCAATTTTTTTAAATTTTTGAAAAGTCACATATTACCATATATTTTAATCCGATGTTAGTATTTTAGATGTCAGTTACTAATAAATAAAATATCACCCATATTTATCAAGCATATTCCTGCTTCCAAAAGTGCGTAAACTATCAGCCTCACTTGTATCGAGAGATAATAATTATGACATTAGAGGGCTTGCGCGTAAAATCATAAAATACTTGGATTGGCTACTAATCCCTGCAAATTAAGGACTTTTTTCTCATATTTTTCTCATAAGTTTTATGGCTTCCTTGCTAATCATCTATATAACAAGCTAAACAGTAAACTAGATATTTCTGGACATGAGAAGCATTAGGTCGGATGTGTAAAATGCTAACTTTTCAGGAGAGCAAAAACAAAATTGACAAACATTTTTTCTTCAGCATTATTGAACTATAAGTATTTCAGTCAGTATTCTTTTTTTAATATTTTGTAGGCAATAGTACCTTTTAATTTTTATTACAAGTATCACCCTAACTGTTAAAATGAGTTTAATACAATTTTTAATCTATAAAATTTTTGTACATCAGACTTTATGCCTGAAATATATTCATACAAAACATTATTATTACAACAATAAAATTCTATATTAAGAACAGACTTTATGCCTTTGTAGCGATAAGCAACATTTTTTCAAGCATAATACTATATTTGAAGATACGTACTACAATTTGAAGTAAACTTTACAGGCATAAATGCATATCTGCTGATGCTACCAGCGTATTAGGCCAACCATTTTTGATTCATAATAGCTTAAGTTGAAATACGGATCATAAAACTATTAATAATTAGGTGCATAAAGATTTAAGTAAATATAAATGCTTATGGCTCTCGGGTATTTGAAAAAGTCTGTATAACCGACATTATGCATGAGTGTATCTTTACAACGGTAAGAGATAGAGATACCACGGTCAGATCGTTGGAAAGAGAAACAAAAACTTAATATCGGTATACTAAAAAGTCATTTTCGTCGTATGTGCACATCCGACCTAATGATTCTCATGTCCAGATTTACCCTTTACAGCTCAAGGTTTGCAAAACAACTGTCTCAAATTATCTTAAGTCCCTTGACTACCATGAAACGGAAGACTTACTACAGACTGTCAAATGACCTACCCATTTGCGTTAGTACCTCCTATGTCTCCTCCGAACATAACTTATGACTTAACTAAAATCTGAAATAATTTTAATCTCTTTTTATCCTATTCTATGTACCTGTTTTTTCACATCAGTCATCCTAGTTTACCAAAATTGCCTTTGCTAATATTTCCTCTTACTCAATTTAAATTTAATCACACACAACAACACAAAACCAAACATAACTCCAAACGCCCTGACACACGCACGAACACAACACACACAAAAAAAAAAAAAAAAAACAATATAACAAACTCACAAACTCAACACACTATAGACAACACGTACACTAAATATAACACATATAAATATAACTATATACATACGCATAAACAAATAGTTGCATCTTACTACACTAAAATTATATCTGCAGTTTAATCTTTACCTACTCTTTTTTATTTTTACTACCTTTATCTACAGTAATTGTACTTAGTTTGACTTTATATTATTGCATGCTCATCAAGGCTAAATTTATATAGTTATATCGAAACTTCTGCGGGGGGGCACTGGTGACCTGTACCACAGGTTTTTTTTATAAAATACCTATTTCAGGCACCAGGCTCTCACAAAATAGGTTTAAGATAAACTATGTAATGTATTACAATAAGGCACAATTTGTATAACCTATTGTGAGAGCAAATAAATAAAGTATTATTATTATTAAGGATGCTCTAGGCGTCTTCAATTATGAAAGACCCCTGTCCTGTACTAACTTTTTTGATGTGGAAGTCACATCGAAAAAGATCTAATTCATAAACAGAAGAGCAGCAGACGAGTGATATTTATTCGAAAACAGCGTTAACACGGTCCCTTATGTAACAGCCGGATGTTGGAACGAATCCAACGCTTTTATAAACTAGTAATAACTAGAGTAATTAATTACGCCGTAGGTTCCACGTTGCACCGACCGCGACCGCTTGGTTGGAGCTGGAACGACTCGTTCCTATGCACGTGAGCGATGCAAGGGAGTTTAAGGCGTTCCATCATCTTGTTTTAGGAACTAGTGATGTCGATACGGGCCTTGATTCTAGTTAAAACGTAGTGTTTCAGATAGTAACTAACATGACCAGCAATTTTAGAGTCGAAGTCTTCGATCACATTAATGATCGAAGGCTGAAGTCGAAATATTCATTTCTTAAACTTAACGAATGTCAAAATTTACATAACTCCAAATATAATAAACATACATTATAAAGCTGAATAGTTTGTTTGGTCGAACGCGCTAATCTCAGGAACTACTGGTTCGAATGGAAAAAATATTTTTGTGAAGGCTATAGGCTATTATAACATCATATATTTTAGTAGTTAGTTTTTTCCACAAATTAACGCTGGTGAAACCGCGGAGCACAGCTAGTAAATATCTATACAGTCTCATAAACTTTTACATTTATAATATTAGTAGGATGAATTAAAGAAGTAATATAATTCAAGCCACTGAGAAAGAACTCCTTAAATTAACCAAACAAAATGTTTGCGCTACAGAAAGCTTTGTAGCAAAAGTAAATAAATTAAGTTTAAATTGAAGTAGGAAGCCATGAAAAGGCTATCTGTAAGCAACTGTCCAACCGATTCAAGTGGTCTAAAACATCCGTAAGTAATGCAATAAGCATCCAACGAGCCGTAGCGCGCTAGAATATTGGGTCCGAATATAAAATTCAAATCTTCGGCTGAGAACGAATAAATTTCCTCAACCATACATAAGACATACAGAGCTCGCCGTTTTAATCTGTATGTATTGAATACTTTCTGTGCAAAAGGGATTGTATGTACGCGGTCGGTGTTGTAAATAGAACCTTATTACATTCCAACACGATTCATATTTCAATGGCTGAATCGCACACGATCTTCGACCGAAGTGCCCATGATCCCTGTTTAATATAACCGTGTTTCTGAAGAGCTTTCACGAAAGTGAAGTGCGAATTCTCTTTGAGTAGTAAATTATGGTTTGGTATTTACGATTTCATTTATTGAATTGGTTGAATTATTTTTTTTCGAGGTTGTATTTAACTTTGTCTAAAAGCATGCGTGTTAATTTATATTGCAATTACATTTTAAATCAGCTTTACCCAGTCGAATCACTATTATACTGGACCAGTTTGACAGAAAATAATGTCACTGTGTGAAACAATATTGCCGTAGTAATTGTGATTTCCTGGTCCCTAAAAAATAAGATATAATATGTTTCCAATCATAATATATCAATGATTCACATGAGAATCGGTTCGTCACGACATTATTTATTTTTCTTCAAAATCTTTGACACATTTAATGTAAAATTGGTCGAGTTGATTAGTAATTCGACTATAATTTTTATTATAGAATTGTTTATAATAAAACATATAAGTTAGCGTTTTTGCTTCATATGACCGGGTCATTTAACACAATGGCTTGTTGTTAACATTAACACTTTAACAGAGAAAATTACTGATAATTTACTCAAGCGTGGAGTCTCTTGGGTAGTATAATAGACATAAACAGTGCCAAGTTTAATAACAAGATGTCGTTAGTGTCTTATGATGGTTGCTAAACGGGAAACTAGACGTAAAATACTCATTTCATCTGCCATTTATGACCCTAAAGAATTTTGCACATCACCGCAATCTCAGCAGTAGAAGCGTTCATAGCCCGGCGGCTTACGTCGATCCTAAGTGGTCGACAAAGTTAAGCAACATCAGGCGTGGTCTGTAGTTGGGTGGGTGACCGCTAGTGGCAAAAATTCTTGAGCGTTTCCGTGCTTCTGAGAGCACGTAAGGCCGTCGGTCCCGGTTTTTATCATAAGATAACAGTCGTTAAGCCATATCGGAGGCCCTCGGGTGGTTTGAAAACTTCTGACACTCGAGTTGGCCACTAACCCCTCCACCAATCCGCACTGGAGCAGCGTGGTGGAGTATGCACTAGACCTCCTCAAGAGGAAAGACCCGTGCCCAGTAGTGGACCATTAATGGGTTGAAGCCAATAGTTAATGAAATTAATTTAACTATCTGTTAGGATTTTGAATGATTGATTGTATTCATTTTGTTTTTAACGACATACTCGCATATTTGGATGTAGTCTACGCCTATAATTATAATGACATTAAGATAATTTACTATTTGTTGAATATGATGTACTAAAAATAATGTTTGTTATGTTGGCGTTCAATAAATAAATAAATAAATAAATAAATAAATAAATAAATAAATAAATAAATAAATAAATAAATAAATAAATAAATAAATTCAGTTATGCGTTACCTTATTTATTACGATTATATTATCCAAGTGTTAATCGAATTTTCTGATAGAGCCGACATTATTATGTCATCGAGGGACATCGAACGCGTGCATTAGTCCCTATTGACCCAATTCGAGCTAAATTAGCTGATAGCTTCAGGTTCAAAGCGTTGGTGGTCGGGGTTTGAATCTGTTTATTAGTCTGTTTAAAGAAGAGAGATGTATTTATATAATTATGTTTTTGTCAGACCAATTTATTATCACCTATAACAGTTCTCACCGTCATCCTGGTTTAACTGGAAAATAATGCCAAGTCAAGCCATGCCATGCCAATAGCCATTAAGTTCGCTTTTGTATACCTAGCTATAGTTTGTACAATAAATATTACATAATTAGATGTACTATTACAAAACGAGCGGCAAGACGACAAGTCGAAGAGGCAAAGAAGACTAGAGAAGATATAACCAATTTAAAAACATTCTATCAAAATTATTTTGTGAAACCACTCAAGCACTCATTTACTTCTATTATTCTGGAAACCTTCTATCATTGAAGAACAGCAAATGAAACTTCTTAACACATTTGTATTTTAAATTTATTTAAATTCAAGGTGTTAAGATATGCGTAAAAACAAGCAATATCTTGTTTCAGTCCTGACCTAATTATAAAGCAATTAACAATCTATTGAAACTTGAGACATTCTCTAAAAATTCTATGCACTAACGCCCCTACAAAATATATCTTAATAGACGTTACATTAACTTTTAAATAACTTCCAACAAGATTCCAATAAAATTTGTCGCTTATACCAGGGGTGCTCAAGCACGGAACACTTGGAAAACCACGGAGGCGATAAGGCTGAGGAGATAGGGGGACATCACACTTCACGTCACATGGTGACGTCACGCTGACCTGAATCACGCTATCGAAGTTTTCTGCATCGATCATAATATAAACAATGTTTCGACTAAATCAGTTGGAGCTAGGTCTTTTACCAGGCAGGAGATCGTGACAGGCGGGTAATCTTCCTTTGCTAAACCAAAAACGATAAAAAAGGGTAAATATAAATTGAAATAATGCCTAATATTCAATAAAGCTATAAACAAATTCTAAATTTATAAAATCAAATAAATCGTTACAACATAGATCAAGTACATATTTAGGAACAACGATATTCAAAACGGAGTAAAATATGAATTTCACTCCAACTTTTAGTTGGAGTTTTCGACGTCATTACACCGAGTTTACATTCCCATCTGTACGGTAGAATATCTGATTACCTGTAATTTATGTATAGATTGATCAGAACTTTGTTGATATTTGAATAAAATTTATTTCGTGGATTTGTCGCGATATTTCAGTAAAGGGAGCGTTGCGACCGCCTTGGGACCACGGCATCAATCAAGCATGCATTAGTAGCGATTGACCTACTTTGCTGAGCTGTTTACCTCGGTCCCTCTCAGCGTATAGATGGGGTTTTTTAAGTGATAACGGTAATACTATACCCTAGATACCTTACCTTTATGTAGGGGTGAGTAAAATATTTACCGGTTATAAAAATGTAAGCTGAGAGCTAAGTAATACCTACTGTATTTTAGACTTTGTTTAATATTGGCATAAATTTTATTAAACGTTCGCATAAAAAATAAGTAATATTTTTTGAACATGAGTAAAAAATATCTACACAAACTTTCACATTTATATATAATATATAATATTCTTAGGATTAGGACTACGATTAAACCTGATACTTCGTACTGTTAGAGCAGTTGTTGTTTAAGAAACATGTTAAATATCAACTCTTAGGCAAAGGTTACTATACTGTAGATGAGTACTTAAATGACAAAGACGCATGGAAATGACCAGCTCTGTCACCAGTTCCGTTCAAGTTAGTGATATTTTTTTGTAATAAACATTTATTTTTAAAAGATGTGCTGAGGAGTTGCTTTACGGCTTTTCTTCTCCATGACAAAGCAACTTTCCGAAAAGCCAAAAAAATTACATGCATTAGTATATCAGTGATACCTGTAGTATATACCCCCCCCCCCCAGTAGTATATACGAATAAATTATTTTGAACTTTGCAGACCATCATTCACTGATTTATGAATTTGTAAAAGGAAAACAAAATATTTAAACCTTTTATCCTCATCGGTGAATTTTACGAAAACCTTTGGTAATATTAAACAGGGTTGTTACATAGTGAACACTACCCACTACGTTTATACGGGAATTTATTATGTGTACACCACGGGTGAACGGATACAACGCACCAAATAATATATCGCACCAACTAATATATTTATGAGAGTTTCCGACCCTGGACTAACGCTTCAGTCGGCTGTTTAATTGATATGAAGGGTTTTTTCATGAAAATAGCCGGCAAACGAGCTGACAATCCACCTGATGGTAAGTGGCTATAGTCGCCCATGAACATCAGCAACATCAAAGGCATCACTGATGCATTGCCGGTCAAGAAAGAAAGAAGAAAAAGAAAGAACTGGCTCTCAAGCCCCCAGCCGGAACACGACGAGTCGTTTGGCGGCTGACTCATGCTCGAGGGTGGTAGCTATCCAGGGGATCTAGGTGGTCGGGATTAATGAACTATTAAAATCAATATTACCAATATAATCCCGACGAGAGACCCTACCACCAGAAGAACTGATTTAGGTGTATCTCCGTTGTTAAATTATAGATGTTAATATTGTAATTATTGTAACTGATGAATATCCTTATAACTTTATGTGGGAATAGGCGTACAACATTACCTTCTAAGAAAGAAGAAATAGAAAGCAATGCAAAGGCTCTTTTCTCTCAGCTGTACTAAACTAGCTAGCAAACTTTAATATCCTTAACACTTCCAAAGCGCCACTTGGATCGTTATGCACAATGTACAATTTCCGTGGGCTGTCACAACAGCACATCCGGATGTCAGCTGTCTTGCGGGAACAATTGCAAATGTTCTATACCTACTGTCGTTTATATTGCTGTACAATGACTTACAGACCGTATAATTAGATTTATTAATTAAATAACAACGTAACATTTACACTATATAAAATTGAAATAAACATTTAAAAGTAAAAGTAAAATTAATTATAATTAGTTAGCTGTAGTTACATAAAAACTAAAATATACACTGATTTAAAATGTATATTACACTTTATCAATGTACAAATTATTCTAACGTGAAAGTTTGTTTCTGAGGATTCCAGATCATGGTTTGATTTTTTTGTTTCTTTACTGGTGTACAATAAAGATTGTATTGTATTGTATATATGTGCTAAATTTTATAAAAATCCGTTCAGTAGTTTTTGCTTTAAAGAGAAACAAAAATCCATACGTCCTTACAAACTTTCATATTTATAACTAACTTTTATCCCCTATTTCACCTCCTTAGGGGTTGAATTTATAAAAATCCTTCCTTAGTGGATGCCTACGTCATAAGAGGAATACATGTGCGAAATTAAAAGTTTCTAGCCCTAGGGGTTTGACCTGTGCCAACACATCAGTCATTCACTTTTGCCTTTTATATACATATTCTCTTAATTTGTTGAAATTCTCTTAATTTGTTTTAAGAAGCATCTCAATCCCTTGGCAGAAAATGTTTTCTACTCATTCACACGTACTTTTATCTACCTCTTCAATCAAACCATCCGTGTACTCTGTATACGAGCTTGAGGTAATTTATGTAACAAGTCATACAGGCATTAGGTAGGCAGCTCGCGTGTCGCTGCATATTTAACGCCAGGTGGCGCTGCGTTCTCTGTACGCTGTGTGACATACGTGCGCGCACAGACCGACACGTCCACACGCCACTGTTATGTATAGTCTTTCAGATAAATGTAAAAACTTATACCATTATCCTTGTATTAAAATTATATTTTACTTCACATCCGTGTCATCATTTTAGTATGTTACCATTGAAGTAAAATGACATAGAACAGACATCTCGTACAAAATGTGTGTCCCGCCCGGGAGGTTCGAATTCCAAAATTGAGCCCCCGTTCTCCTTTCAAAATCGAACGAATCCATTGAAGATTGAAGCCACGTGGCGCTAATGCATTGGAACATACGTGTTGTTCGGGGTGTCTGTTCTATACGCTAGTAATAGTACTTCAATGTATGTTAGCAATGTTTTCTGGGGTCGTTGTATTATTGTGTTAGTTGTTAACAGTAACCCTGCCTGCCAAACGAAGGATTCAATTCCCAGCCGGATATTTATGTATTAGATGAATCTTTTTCTCTAATCTTTAATGTATGTGACTTATTTTTTTTAAGATATAAATAAAAATAAGAAATTACAGTAACAGGTAACTATTGTGTATATGGTTATTACCTCCTACACCTGACAGTAATTTTGGCTTGCTGCTTGCTGTCACAAATGTCCACGATCGCGGAATAAATCGTCCTCTTGTTAGAAGCTTCCATTGAAAGAGCCCGTTATTATTGTCCACGGATCGATGGCGTGGAAGCTGGAAACAGTTATATTTAGTGTACAGTTGAATGTTTAAAACTGCTGTTGTCAAGAGATAGAATTCTACGATCTGTAGCAACGGAGTGTTGTAATACATTGGCAGTATGCTTGCTCATTGCATGCGGGCTGTTCTTAACGTTTTAGACTTCTACGTTTTAGACGGTCTATGTTTTCAATAAGGCAAGGTCTGGAAGAAATTGCATAAAAGCGATAAAGCTGTCCATTGTGGTGTGCTTAGCAACTGATAGTGTATTGTTTTGTAAACTGCTTTAAATAAAAATGAGATATTAAATAAACAAGTTATCTTGAAGAAAATTAAATATAAGCCGTGAGCCCAAAAAGATCTACTGAAAACATTTCAGGAGTCCTTGGTTCTGAAATTTTTTAACAAATTAAGAACACCAAAGACATCACCCATACGTCGCCAGTCAGGAAAAAAAGGAGAAGAAAGAAAGTAAAGTAGAGACTTCCACAGCCGTCTCTGTCTCGTCCAGTGACCTCCACCCAAAGTCCTCAGAAAACATGATCCTTCCTTGTCGCGTGTACCACTCTCATTGTTCATGCCCAGATTAAAAAAGATTATGTCCACAAAGGGTAATCCTCCCTAAGTCAAGCGAATGTCTTTAATATAATGGGAGCTTCCGTGCTCTTTATCTAAAAACTGAGATATTCATTCTGAGATATTTATCATTTAGACTCCGTGTTTATTTTTCGGCTTATTTTCGAATGAGAATACCGCTTTAATATTACAGTAGGTACCAATGTCACTTGATTCGTCGTCAGGTACACCTCTTCAAAGCTTGGTCTACATTTATATACATATGTATTATATGTATATGCTACCAAAGAATACTATCTTACTTTGGGCACATTGCACGTAGACAACCAGACAACTTGGATAAACTGGTTGTTGTGGGCAAAGTAGACGGAAAACGACTAAGAGGACGATCACCTACCCGATGGTCTGACACAGTAAAAGAGATTATTGGCATACCTGTGACCGACGCTCTCAGGAAGGCAGAAGACAGGGTGGCATTGAAGCAACTTGTCAGCTCCACCACCAAGTCTTATCAGAACGGGCACGACCTTCAGCAATGAAGAAACCGACGAAGAAGAAGTATTATATAAGAACTTGTTGGGCCTCACCCACACGCAACTGAACTAAAAGACGCTACTCTCATACACTGAGACCGACTAAAGGATTTGTATAGGTAAAGCCAATGAACTAATATAGTATTCGTTCATTGGATAAAGCGCTTAAATTTTGGTAATATAAATGTTAAGAAAGAAAAATCTACCTATACTTTTAAGAACTTTCCTTTCCATTAGCTACACGTGCTAAACCAGGAGGAATCTTTCATACATATATTCTAAAACAACTTTGACTGGGGAATTGACCTGTAAAATATTGAAATTTTAATCTCTAGCCTTCGATATCCCGTCAGTAATGAAACTTTAGCTTATTTTGTTTTGAATAAAACCACACTCAAGCTAATAACAGTAACGTCAAAGGTTAGTGGGTGTCAAAGTGTCGCTGCCGAAAATATGGATGCCTTTTCGCTTAATACATGAGACATTAGACAACGGAGATACTTTAAAACATACAATACATGTAAACGCATTTTCTATAAATTTCTTTCTTTTCTCCTTATTGTTGTAATCTCCTTGGTCTGGTGTAGAATAAAGTCTACTATTATATTTTTTTTAATATCATATTCTAACACATGTCACCTTTCTACAACTCCATGTAAAATTTGACTACACCTTTCAGTCCTACTTGAATCATTCTTTTTTAACATTCTTTTTTAACCTGTTTTACAGGTAAGAATATTTTCATTCACGTATTCAGTAAATATAGTTAAAGATTTCAGATACAGTAGTAAACAAGTCGGTATCTGTCGCAATTCAATGAGTCGCGATCGGAAATGGCATTAGGGTCGCGATATAACGCGGTTCCGACTCCCGCGGGTAAGCGGATTGCGAACTGAGAGCTGCAAGGAATTCACTTATGTTTACCATAAATAGAACGAGTAAGTGTATATACTAGGGTTACTTTAGAAGTTGCGACTTAGTGCTCGTCATTAAAATAGTCAAATATCTCGATTATTGACCGTGTAAATGTGACCCCCCTGTGGCACAATGGTTACCAGGCCGCATCGCCGTGCCAAAGGTTCTGGTTCGATCAATTAATCAATCAATCAAATCAATTGTGGAATATAGGTAGGTAAACAGGTAAGTATGTTATATAGGTACATTATCCGCTATATCCCTGGCCACTTAATTATGGGCATACAATAATATGTAGTTCAGTAAAATAATAAAATATCGATACCCAACGGGGCGAAAATTTGAATGATTAGTATGTTCTCGGTCTAGGTGTGTGTTTTCTTTTCTTTGTGTATTTTCTATCGCACCCACGACACAGGGAACCCTATTATGTAGCGTTATTAAAAAAGTTAACTGTGCTTCGTTATCTATTTACTACTATCGGCTAAGCTAGCGGCCATAGCTGAAATAAAACATTGATTTTTTATAAGGAAAATTAAATATTTTAATATTTTATGAATATTATAGATTAGTTGCTCATTGCAGGATTAATACCTAATCTTAATTAAACCAACCAACCTCTCATTGTATCTAGACGATACAATAACAAATACATATATCAGTTACTAACCAATACTTAGAGACTGAAAATACTGGTAATCAATAGCAGAACATTCCATTCGGTCATTCATTCAATTCATTCCATTCATTCATGTACGACAACCGCAGTAACGTGAAGAATTTCCCAGTTAAAACTTAACTGAGAGCTCTCGACATTTTTGTACTCGTCTGAACAAGTTCAATACTTCTCAGCATTGCCACAAATACCGAGAGAGAATTCTCGATACTGGTTTGAGATTAAATTTTCAATTAAACCCGACACAAGTACGTGACAAGACAACCCTTGTTTGGTAGTGGACGCCCGACGCTGGGCCGGTATTGCGACCGATATTGACGTCGCCCCGATATTGCCACCCGATATTGAAATATTACTCTATGTGTAATGTATTCAAGTCACAGTTTTAACTACCTAGCTAAGGCTGATCATATACTCCTTGCTTGGGATACCCGAAAATACATATTATTTGTACCAATATCGAAGATTTAAATTAGAAAAAAATATGTTGTAGGTACAACTTATCTTATTGTTATCTTGTGATTAGCGGACTAGAGATAGTCGATCCCTGGTGAGTGTACCTTACCACCTCATCAGTTTGTAGTTGTATTTGTACACCACAAAATGTTAGAATAAGCGCACATAATTTTAATTTTATTGGAACACCTTTGTCACTTTATTGTCATCACAAATAAATACATTGATTTGATTTGAGTTTTCGTGATAAAGTTTTAGGGAAGCTGATCTCTACAATCAAGTATAGTATTAAAACAAAGTCTACACTATACTAGTAATAATAAAACATACTTTTTCACTTCACGAGACGAATGTTTTCGAAACATTAATTCATTTGAATATTTTCAGTTGGAACTGTCCCTAAGAATTATATACTTCAGTACAACAACGAGTGAAAGAAACTTCAGCTTTAATAACAATTTTGTAAGGTCCGTTTTAGATTACTATCAATTATTGGCCGTTGTATAATAATTTGAACTCTGTAAATCGTGATTTGCGACCAATTTACGAGACACGTGGTCGTGCATGGCTATGTTTGTGGTTAAGGGGGATAGTTACCTACAGAAAACAAGGTCAATTAAAAGAGCACGTGCGCCCCTTTGATAATACGTGTGTAATATCTGCTAACTAAACCAATATGAAAAGCGTAGGGAATATTGCGGACTGTAATATAAGGCTGGTTTCTCAAGTCTCGGTGGGCTGGACGAATAAAAACTCGGAAGCACCTTGATATAGCGTTTCATTTGCACACGATCACACATGGTTGGGAATTGTCAGTTGAAGTGTTGTCATTACATGGGATCATAGAATTTACTAAAATTTTAGTGTTGCTATTTTAATATGCAACAAAAAGGACTATTGTTTTTTATGTAAATAGCCGTCAAAAGAGCTGACACTCAACCTGATGGTAAGTGGCTATCGTCGCCCATGGACAACAACGACACCAAAGATGCATTGCCGGCCAAGAAAGAGAGAAGAAAATAAAGAAAACAAATGTATCCATCCATCATACCTATGTTATAATTTTACCTATTATAAATAGGTCAATACTGTATTGTGACGTCAATTAGTGCATGCAATGCAACAAGGAACAGCAAAATTAAGCTTTTTATGTAGAGTAGAAGAACACCTTTAACACCGAATAAGTAATATCACAAACAAAATACTGTTCATACATTATTCTGTTATTACAGGTTATGTTTTAATTTTTTCAAACCCAAATAAATTTTGCGACGTTCCTAAATAAACTCAAGAATATTTTTGACAACCCTAAGAGCTACCTATGTCATATGAGGCTTATCGCATGTTAGCGGCAGGGGCACGCTGTAATTACATTTAAACGTACCGTGTGGATAAGGGTGCGAAACCGTCAAGGAATAGGGGTCGAAATACCCTGCTTATATCGAAGACAATAGAGAAAAGAATTAGGTCAGCCCTTGTGACCTAGTGAATAAAATATATTAAAGGACTGGTATTTCTTTTCATTACCTTGACAGAGGCACTAATTTTAAATTTTAAATAATAAAAGTTAAGTCACCTAATTGCAATTTGTGGTCACCATTACTCAATTACATCAGTATTATACATAAGGTAGACATCGATACGTAGCTGGCCAAAAAGAAAGTGGCTGTGAATAATTCAAAACCCTTGAAATTTACAACTTAAGAATACAAATTAAATAAAAACTCAGAAATAAAATTTGATGAAAATGGAACAAATCTTGAAATGCTTCCTTGAAAATAATACGGAGTTCAGAGGCAATAACATAAAAATACACTTCCTTTTCTTTTCTCTTTTTTTAATAATATTATGATCTGAGTGTTATTGCTACGAAAAGGCGTAAACATTTCTAACGTAGGTCAAGTATTTTGGTTTTCCGCTAGAATAACACGGAAAATTATAGCTATATTAAATTCCAAGTATCTTCTCTTCACGGCAAATTAACTAAGAGTTTGCTTTAGCTTTAGAAAATATTATACTGAAGTTGACATAAAACATAAGAACATGAAAGAACAATTTTAAATTCATTTTACTCTAATCAACGAGGTTTTCAAATTAGATACTTAATTTACGAGGCAATAAAGTTTAAAATACGATGTCGCTACAGTAAACACGGAATCGGAATTTTAAAATAAAGAGCGTCGAAGTTCCATTATGGTAAAGACATTTGCTTGACAGTGAGGATTAGGTGCCCTTTGTGGACATAACATTTTTATATTCATCCGGTGCTTTTCCATCCACCTCAATACGGTTGAAGCTACTTGTATGGGTTCTTTAAGGAATAAATATGGTACCTATATAGCCATAACACACACTTCAACACTAAAACCCTTTGTGTTGGGAAAATCCTGATAAACACTTTACTATTTACTGCTTCAGATTCTCCATGTAAATTTTTATCATTTTCTATTTCATCAGGCTACTAAAGTAAAACCTGACTTGCAAATAGTCGCCATGTTCAATGATTTGTGTAATACGGCACCAATTTGCACACTACGTTAACTCTTTTACTGCGCGTTTTATGAATACTTACCACAAGCAATAGGGTTCCGTTATTCACGAAGGGCTAGGCTCATTACAGACCAAAGCGGGTCTATTACCACAGCATAGAGTGGTTACATATATTACATACATTATATTGCTTGTTTATTTACAGTAAAAATAACCAAACTCAGTTAGCTTTACAAAACGGTATCTTCTTTCATTAATTCACCTTCGTTACCACTATCGCCCCATCTCCTTTCTACCGTTCCTATCTAAAGTTCTTGAGCATATTGTCCATTCTCAACTATCCTCCTACATGATATCCAACTCCCTTAACTATATCAATCAGGTTTCCGCCATAGCCACAGTACTGTTACCGCTATTATTAAAGTTACTGACGACTATGGAAAATAAGCAGTTAACATTGTTCGTCCTGTTAGATTTTAGTAACGCCTTCCCCTCTGTTGACTTTGACATTTTTCTTGCCATCTTACAATCTATCAATCTGTTCACTTCTACAATTACAAGGGTCTCTTATCTTCGGGGCCACTTGGAATGCGTCAAAGTTGACCACAAATTCTCTAGCACATGCAATTTGAATGCGGGCGTGTCTCAAGGTAGCGTTCTTTCTCCCTTCTCCTTTCCTTTATTTTTATTCATTTTATTACTTCCATTATCAATTGTAACTTTTACCCCTACGTAGATGATTTGCAGATCTACCACCACATTACTCCTGAACAAGCGGTTATTATATTTTACATAGTTTTATATATTTTTAAACATATATTATATATGTATGTATGTATTTTATTTACATTTATAGATATGTTTATTAAAAGGTATTTTTCTATGTAGGTATTCATATTTACGTATAGTGTTTGATTTTATTGTACACGCTATCTACCTTTCTATCACCTCTCCAGTCGCAGGTCTGCTGAAAGAAATTTCGTTAGAGATAAGCAGAACCTTTGTACTTTATGTGCGTAATTATTGTTCTCCTGTTATTTTTTATGTGTATACAAACAATAAATTAATTAATGAAGTAATTAATCTATGTCCAGAAGAGGGATCAGGGATCAGAGTATGGTAATCTAGGGTAACCGCCAAAGGACGCATGAAATGAAGGGGTGTCGGAGATCGGACAGGAGTCTCCCGGAAATTTCTGTCAGCTTGTACAAATTGCAAAATTAAGGAAACAAGGGGCCTCGGTTCTATAATTAAATGATTAGGTTTCTCAAACGAACTACAAGTACACCAAGGATCACATTTCAATTGAATCAAAGTAAATATAATAAGTCATTTTCTGTCGATTCGGCATCGCTATATTATTTTACAGCCACCGTAAATAGTGGGATCCTTGTTGCCGAAGATAACAATAAAATCGTGTCGTTATTGTTCAATGAGACAGCAATACAATGTCATAGAAACTGCTGCCGTTGCCGGTATGAGAACATATAATAACTGCACTGTAACAGCACTAATTGTGTCGTTATCGGTTCGTCCAATGAAGAAACGGCCAATAGGTGTCTCTGCCTACAGTAGAAGTGTAATAACTTTCACTACGTCCTATCTATGTCTCCCACTCTGTGTTAGCCGATGTTAGTTATAGTTCGACAGCTGAGCTGTAATTTTCGACGGCCAACGTAACAGGATTCAGCAAATGGGCTTAGCCTCAAAATTCACCGCACACTCCCTTTAGCTTCCTTTAGCTTTAGCTTAGTAAAATATTTTGTACGAAGTTCACAATCAAAAAATTCCATAGTTAGGTACATAAAAGCCTATAAGCATTACATATTTTCTTCTTGTCCTCGTTAGATCTAGTACCAACTACAACTCTCCGAGTACCAACTACGATATTCACATACCATACAAAGTAATAACATACAAAGATCTATATTTGTTGACTCGAAGAAATCTACTGCCTCATTGAGTTGTATGAGCTTGTTTGTCAAAAGAACTTGTAAATAGAAGTTAGTCTAGATAAGGAAAGTATTTTCTTCTCTATTTTCGGGATGTATTCGGGGTAATCAGATAAGGGAAAAGGTACGTGGACGCTAATAGTTTGCTGTTATTTACAACCATGATTCGTGCGGATCGTGCCCAACAAATATGTATGTAATGCAATACTTAGTTTACTTCAATACAATATGCTACTGCAATAGCCATTTCAATAAAATATTGGCAGAACACGTGTAAATAAAATCTTACTACACTGATACAAGTATTTTATTTGTAAAAAACAGTAAAAGTCAATGGTGTTTTTGCGTAAATAAATACCGCCAATTTTTTCCCGCTAATAATATCTTCTATGTAATTGTACGAGTACATAGAATAAATTACTTTTATTATATGTATAGATGGATGAATAAGGGTATTCATCCATCTATGCTGAGGGCAGCGAGGGTCTGCGTAGGAAGAAACAATTGATTTCGTAGCCTATCTGACCTATTTAATTTATGGCGTAGAAGATCAACGGTGGCCTCGTAAAGAAGCTTTATTCTCCCATAAGTTATGGGGCACTTCCAGTAAAATATCGCTGTCTGACAGATAGATCGTCGTCAATATCGACTGTTTGCGATAAGTTAAAGTAATGAACACAATCTGATTACGGTCTGACCGTTTTAATAATGATTCAGGGGAAAATAATATTTACTGTACCGTTTAATTATGCCACGTTTCGCTTGCTTCACGTATGAAGGAGTGTAATCAAGTCTTTTAATTAAATTTTCACCCACATCCAGATGTCCCAGTAATTAAAAACTTCACACCCGTATGTGGCACTGATGATACAATACTCGTAATGTTATACCCAGTCAAGTTTTCACAAGTAAGTCATAGCTCTTCCTTAGGATAGCAATTTTAATGGATGGCTTGGACATGCTCAAACGGGGTTTTAGGTGTAAAGGGCTGCATCCATCCTGAACAATGCAACAGGCTATTGCCAGCAGTCCGTACCAATAGTCGTCGTACCGTCCGTACCCTTGTCGGAGTCTAAGTTCTTTTTAAGACACCAAAGTTTTATCAAATATCTACTAAACGTGTCTACATACTACATACATACTCGTACTTCAGAGCTTTTCATACGTGGAGTCTGTCATTCTTTGATGGACTTGGCTACGTTCTGCCTTATATCATTAACCATCTTATTAGCGGAGACATTACTTTAATAGTGGGATATTTACAGGATGGGTGAAATAATTAAATGAACCCAATGCAAAAAGTAACTATAAACGTTTGTAAGAAAGCAGTTGACTTCCAAAGAAAGAGCAGTAACAAGAAACATCCTAGCTTATTACAAGTAACAAAGACGACAGTTGAAAAAGCTCTTTCAATTAGCGAGAGACCTTCTCGACCAATACGCCATTTTGTGTTTTGATAAGTTGCAAATGGCTGTCGTTGTCGGACGAGTCAGGAATCTACTAATGCGGACAGACTATACTATATTATACGTATTATATGTGGAGTGGCTTAAAATACTAACCCCAATCCCACGCCCGATGGGTGTTTTAAGAGGCGACTAAATCCAGCCCGTTGGTGGTAGTGCCCTTCGGAGGGACTATATTGGTAATATTGATTTTAATGCTAATTAATACCATTATTACTATTATTATTTCTCCATGGGGTTCGCCTGGATAGCTACTACCCTTGAGCATGAATCAGCCACCAAACGACTCGTCGTGTTCCGGCTGGGGGCTTGAGAGCCAGTTTTTTCTTTTTTTTTCTTCTATCTTTTTTGGCCGTCAACGCATCAGTGCCTTTGATGTTGCTAATGTCCATAGGCGACGATAGCCACTTACCATCAGGTGGATCGTCAGCTCATTTTTTTTCATTAGTTGTTTTGAGGTTTGAGATAACTTTACTCTCATAAAGAATACAATTCACTTACATGACAATGAACAATAATATAGAAATAACAATGAGTACATTGCACACAGTTGCAATAACATTCCAAACTATAAAAACTAGAATATAAAAACTATCGAGGGTACTTGAATAAAGATACGTTTGTTCCATACTCGCAGTCAAGTCAGGTAACATTGAGTTATACCGAATTTAAAAAAAGATAACGTAAAGAACGTAACGTAAAGGAATGCAATTCCTTAAGTACAACTTTTAAGTATGAGGCCAATGCAATAAGCAATAAGCATTATACATCATATAACATTACTAAGTCCCATTTTCCAAGAAATAGAAATTGTTAAAACATTTTCTTAAATTAATGCTACATGCACTAAAACGGTAACTTAATATAGAAGTACCTACTTACTATTAAAAAACGACTAGAGCTTTCAAGAAGATTGTGGAAAGGAGTAAAGATAGCCAGAGAGTAGCTCAAGTTTCGTTACTTTTAACTAGGTTGTTAAGAAGCTTCGTCTACAAGTGCTCGGTCCTTATAATAGAAAAATACGGTGCTGCCGGAGAAAATCAATTTGTTCTAAACTGACGGTCTTTTACCCTTTACTAGACGTGTCTTGCTATTAAATTTTTATTGGTTGTCTTTATACTATGATGCAGTTTATTACTATGTATTTTGTATGACACGAATGTTATATAGTAATTTTTTCAAGACTGGGTGTCTAGTATCTACAATAATAATAAGGCATAAGGTTTCCCGAAGCAGAGTGGTTACTAGTGCCACAAAGTAAATATCAGTTATAAATTTATTAGTGTCCATTAAAAGTGGTAGTTTCGATCAATTTTTAATGAACATTTTTCTCTCTTCAATTTTGTCAGCAACACATTGGTGATGCCTATGATGTCACTTACTTCGGCTATTTCCCCCAAGACTTTTTAAAATAAATGTTTAAATAAATTTTTCTTTTTACAAATCTTACGGAATATTCGAGCAAAATAAAACTTGGAAGAAATTGCAAGAAATGTGAAATAGTGGGTCACACTGATGAATTGACCTACATTTTCCAACGGAACGCGGATCTGAGAGTGTACGCAAATTAGAAAAATTAAAAAATAATCAAGCGACTTACATGCATTTATTTCTTACCCGAAAATAAAATCACATAGGTAAGAAAAAAACTAGAATCATGTGCAGTTGACCAGTAAACCAGCCTGTAACGGGGACCGTTATAATAAAGGGTTTAATGTAAGTGTCTGGGGGCACGGCAGTGCCCCCGCCAAGTCGAGCAAAAAAAAGCGGCACGGCCGTACCATCCTTTTCTCGAAGTAGTTCAGGCCATTTTCGAACCCCTATAACTTCGTTGTGGATAAAGCTAGAAGCCTGAATTTTCAGTAACCAAACAGGCATTGTATAAACACGGTATATTTCAAATTTCAATCAATTTGAACCAGTAGTTTAAGAATTATAACTAGTCAAAGTTTCTTAATTTTGTCACTCACTGACCGATCATCAAAACTCTAAGGCACTTCTAGCAGACATAGAAGCTTCAAATTTAGAACACAATTAGGGTTTAGTGTATAAATCAAGGAAAAACTAAAATATTTTGCAATTTCGATCCAGTTTTCTAGATACATTAACTGCATAATTAACTTGGTAATCTCATATAAATATAAAAGATTACAAAGTTACATTTGCAGTTCATGAAACAGTGTACCTGTATTATGTATAACATAATGGAATAATAGGTGTAAATAGATACCTAGGTATATTATTATGTTCAAAGGAATGAAAAAGCAAGAATGGGACATGTCTTATGAAGTTGTACCAAAATCCCACAAAATATTTACAATACACTTTACAATTTTTAGCCGTATTGGGGCGACTTAGAATACTAACCCCAATCCCACGCCGGATGGGTGTCGTAAAAGGCGACTAAATTCAACCCGCTGGTGGTAGGGCCCTTCGGAGAGATTGTATTATATTATTGTTTCCCCATAGACACCGCCTGGATAGCAACCACCCTCCTTCTAGAGTCAACCGTGATCCCACCATGAGAGGCTGTCCCGACGCCAATGTTAAAAGCCCGACGATTGATTTTCTTGCCGGTTGGGGAGCCGGATGTGGACGAGGACTTTAATCGTGGGTCGGATCGGGGATCCTTACTTCCGCCGAGCCAGTAACTCAGTTTACCCACCTTACCGAGATAGTTTTTATGACTACACTTTGACTCGGGTAGAGCCGACAATGCACCACTCCTACTTTTCCATTTCTTCCCCGCAAATAAAAATGAGAAAGTCCAAAAAAGACAAAAGGTTAAAATCAGCGGCACCACCTTCCACATTTCAAGTGGACTTTTGCAATATCAGGGGCTTACACTCAAACCTCAACGCCGTTCATTATCACCTTGAAACGGACACTTGAAAGAGACATCCTACCTTCATTTTCCTGGATACAAATTTGAACACAAATTTATACCACACGCCGGTGTGTGTGTCTGTTTTCTCGAGACGATATTTGTTGTCAACGTCTCGACTTTCTTGAAGGAAGAGACCTGTCCACTATCTGCGTACGCGTAGACCATGGCGGCTAAACGCGTGTCTACATCGGCAATACTTGACCCTACGAGCACGTTCAAGGGGCGATCGACTATGTACAAGAGTAGATCCCCCGTGCTGAAGTAGTGATCCTGGGAGACTTCAACGCCCATGATGGGCATGAATGAATGGAATGACTAGGATCACGTACAACGGACTACGCAGGGAAATCTGCTCAGTCAGTTGGTGTCCAGTCCAACCCGGATCCCTGACATTGACGGCCATGCTGCTTCCACCTTGGACCTCCTGCTTACCTCCCACCATAACGATTATGCTGTATCCGTCGAGGCGCCGCTCGGTTCGTCTGATCACTGCCTCGTACGATCTTCGGTACGGTTGGCACGACCCGTTGACCGGCGAACTTGCGCGTCTCGCCGAGTCTGGTATTTCAGATCGGCGGACTGGGATGGTTTGCGGGAATTTTATTCATCTTACCTGTGGAGGCGCATCTGTTTCTCCTCAGCTGATCCCAATGCTTGTACTCTTTCCATAACCGATGTGGTACTCTAGGGCATGGAATGTTACATTTCAAACTCTGTGGTACTCGCTGGTGGTAAAACCCAAGCCTGGTTTGACAGAAACTGCTTAAAGGCAATAAACCTGAAGCAATTTGCTTAACAGGATTGGGTAGAGGCGCGTGAAATCGGAGGCACCATTGTGAGTCAGCTGAAAAAGAAATTTAATGCTGCCTTGTGGTCCTCAAAGAAGCAAATCAGCAAGGCAAAGTTCAAGCACATAAACAGAACCAGCAAGAGACTCCTGAGCTATCCGTGTGGTAGCCGAGCGTTTTGGTCTCTAGCCAAAGCCATTCAAGGCAATTTCTGTGCATCGTCCCTTCCTCCTTTGCTCAGAGCAGATAATACCTTGGCCCACACCGCAAAAGGGAAAGCCGAAATACTGGGCACACTCTTTGCGTCGAATTCGACCGCCTACCATCCCGCAGTATAGTGAGTATTTTACTCAGAATTCCGTGCGTCAAGCTTTTTTTCCCTTGACATCAACAAGTCGAATGGGCCAGATGGTATACCTGCTGTTGTGCTAAAAACGTGCGCTCCGGAGGTGACACCGGTTTTAACGCACCTATTCCAACTCTCCTACTCTGCCGACATCGTGCCGTCTTCATGGAAGGTAGCTTTGATCCACACTATTCCCAAAAAAGGAGACAGGCCAAATCCATCCAATTACAGACCAATCGCCATAACCTCTCTGCTCTCCAAAGTAATGGAGCGTAAAATAAACACCCAACTGCTCCAGTATTTAGAAGATCGCCAGCTGATTAGTGATCGTCAATACTGTTTCCGCTACGGCAGATCAGCTGGCGATCTTTCAGTATACCTTACTCATTGCTGGGCAGAAGCAATCGAGTGCAAGGGAGAAGCATTGACTGTAAATTTGGATGTTGCAAAGGCCTTCAATAGAGTGTAGCATAAGGCATTACTGTCTAAGCTGCCTTCCTACGGAGTACCACTTAGTTAGAACTACGGGACCACTTAGAAAGGCCAAACTAGCTAGTAAAGAAATTGGGAGTGCTCAATAGAGCTAAGCACTTCACAAAGTACTTCACGGTACTTTCAGTATGGAGCCGGAATGGCAAAGTGGATCCCTTCAATCGAAATTAACGGCTAGCCATTCGTATTGTCAACGATCCCAAGCTTACAGACGGATTAGAATCGCCTGAGTTGAGGAGAGATGTAGGCTCTCTCTGCGCATTCTACCGTCTGTACAATGAGGAATGTCCTGAAGAACTGTTTGGCTTAATACCTACAGTTAATTTTCGTCACCGCACATCACGTACCAGGTTCCACCAACACTACCTGGATACCTGGCGTCCGTCCACAGTTCGGTTCTCACGTCATTTTCTGCCTCGCACGTGTAAACTGTCATGTGGAACAAACTATGTATTGTATCGGTGTTCCCTCTAAGGCTCTAACCTATGACCTGGGGTCCTTCAAAAAGTGGATCTATCGTCATCTTCTTGGCCGGCAACGAGTTGGCGACGCCCCCAGTGTTGCTAATGTCCATGGGCGGCGGTGATCACTTAACATCAGGTGACCTGTCTGCTCGTTTGCCTGCTCAAAGCATAAAAAAGACTATATTGCCCGAAATTGTTAGTATTGAAGAAATAGAAAGTACTGAAAAGGAAAAAAGTAGGTCTACTACAAAAAGAAATGAGATGCCATCAAAAACATAACTTGTAAAAAAAACCAAGTCTCGCAACTCAGTTCTTCTACCGTAAAAATTTGTGAGATGCATGTAATACCAAGTCGGATAATTTATTCAGTCCCTACTTTAGGGTCCTTCTGTCTTAAGTTATTACGTAATTAGCTAACCTAACAACATCTTAAAGTGACCATATCAATATTAAAAATCTTTTATGTTCTAAATAAATAGATTGACTTGGCCATCGCACAAAACAGTGTAATGTAATATGTATTACTTGTTAGATACATTGCGTTTTCATGCGATGGCCAAGTCAATCTGTTTATTTAGAACATAAAAGATTTTTAATATTGATATGGTCACTTTAAGATGTTGTTAGGTTAGCTAATTACGTAATAACTTAAGACAGAAGGACCCTAAAGTAGGGACTGAATAAATTATCCGACTTGGTATTACATGCATCTCACAAATTTTTACGGTAGAAGAACTGAGTTGCGAGACTTGGTTTTTTTTACAAGTTATGTTTTTGATGGCATAAACGTTTTTTATCTATTTTAACTTTAATGTAATAAACTAAAATATGTCGCAATTGATTTATAAAAAAGATTATTAAGTGATATGTAATGCTCTCGATTACAATAGGTAATCAAAGGGCCTAAACTTTACAGTTTAAAATTTATTATAATAATTTACGAAACAGAAAAACAACAAATTGTTTCATAAAGGATGGCTAAAATTAAAAACCAAACAATTTTCATTTACGCACTGAACGGCGCACACCAGGTTGGGACGAACAAGGGGAAAATGTTTTTTTATGTTGTAATTTTTCTGCCACCATAGAATTAATATTATCAGAAATGACCTATAACTTCAACGTTATCTTGATGTTACGTGTTTTGCACTGTCATCAGCATACCAATGGATAGGAACAGTGTAGGTGAAAGCACAGAGCCTTGTGGGACGCCAGCACTTATGGGCTTCTTGTCCGCGAATGTTCCGTCAAAGAGGATCTTGATGCTCTGCTCCCAATAGAAAATTAGCAATCCATTTGCACAATTCCTCGGGTACTCCGTAGGAAGGCAGCTTAGACAGTAATATGCTTCTCCCTTGCTCTCGATTGCTACCGCCCAGCAATGAGTAAGTTATGGCGATCTGCGATATCGGAAAGTTGGGTGTTTAATGCAGGTGCTTGTTTTTAGTTTTTCTTACTATAAATGGATATATTTATTATTGATGACCTGTTTAGAGTCCCCGTGCCAAGGGTTCCCAGCGAGGCGGAAATTTCAATAATGAGTATGGATTTATGTTCTTAGTGTGTGTGTGTGTGTTCATATCCTTGTATGTTTTTCGCACCCTCTACACAGAGAAACCTGTGGGGCTATGAGACTGTAATGTTTTTTTATGTGCTCATTAATGTTTTATAATAATAAAAAATAAAGTTAAATCGATGAATGTTGTCTTGAATTAATAAATTAATGGTTAAAGTTCAATTTTCCATCAGTCATCTACCCAAAGGTTTCTGGAAAAAAATACCTTCATAAGCGATAATAAAAAGTTTTTTGGATAGTAATTTTATACGCGTTCATTAATGTAAAGCCTACTTGATATAGCTCTGCAGACAGAATAACTGCCAAATTTTCATAAAATTCTTTAATCAATTTCATCGAAACGTAAAGTTTTTGCAATTTGGGTTTTTGCCATTTTATTTATGGGTTGTTCGCTCGTCAATTGGTTTTATATTCGTACAAGGTTTAAAAATTCCCGTGGTGTTGATATAACAGCCATAAAATGCTATAAAAATGGCAGCAGTTGGCTATAAAACAATATTACGTTTGTCTCGCTGATTTTAATCGATTACATTGCGTTGGCTTTAAAGTTGATGTCAATTGTAATTAACAAAAGTGATCAAATAGGAGAGTAATTGAACTTTAGAAGGGATATTAAGTGTTCGCGTTTCTGAAAAGGAAGTAATGATTAATTTAAAACATAAAAGATTTTTAATGCTGATATGGTCACTTTAAGATGTTGTTAGGTTAGCTAATTACGTAATAACTTAAGACAGAAGGTCCCTTAAGTAGGGACTGAATAAATTACTTGTTATTACATGGATTTCACAACATTTTACGGCGGAAGAACTAAGTTTTCATTATTTTAAATGAACTGCCTTTTGATGTGCTGAGGAGTTTCTTCACGGCTTTCTTCTCCTCCATGACAAATCACCTGTCCAAAAAGCTGGTAGATTAAAAAAATTACGTGCATAAGTGTATCAGTGATACCTATATGAATAAAGGTTTTTTGATTTGATTTATTTTCAATACGGACTCCACTATTAGTTGCTTTTTCTCTTTTCTATCTGGTCGGCAACGCAGCAGTTATGCCTTTGCAATTATTAATAACGTCCATGGGCGACGGTGACAATTATAATCATAAAAACTACATTAAATTATGATTGGACTTCAGTATTTAATTTTCCATCGTAAGTTATTATATCGGAAAGAAATGAAAATTTTCCACACATGCCACGGCGAAGTTATAAATTGTCTGCGATCATAAAAATGGGCTGAAGTTTACGAGTGTTGAAGCAAATCAACTGATTGACAAATGAAGTGATTGGCTTTATTGGCAGTTTTATAGCAAACATAGTTATTTGCAATGTTTATGAACCATATTTTCAACATTTCTAACTTCTAATCAGATAACAGCTTTTCTTTATTCAATTTCCAAAAAAGGGCTATTTATTTCTTTCTTCTCTTTCCTTGGTCAACAATCCCACCGGTGATGGTTACAGTTTGCTGATGTCCAGGCGGACGACCCACCACCATCAGATGGTTATTGATGATCTGCTCGTTTGCCAGTTATTTACTAAAAATAAACGTTTTTATAAAGCGTGAAAAATTCGCCAAATTTTCAAGAGTCATCTATATAAAATCATCATCTATTTATTACAATAATTGTGTGGATGTCCTTTAAAAACTTTGAAACCATTCAACCAATTTGGCCTAAAATAGTTTATTTGAAAGGCTAATACGAAGATGGTTTGAGATCACTAAAGCAATATATTAGGCACATTTTCGATTTTAGTATTATACTTTTTCCATACAACATTTTTTGCGCAATAGCACACGCCTGTTATTAGGTATACAGCATTTATTTTATAAAAATAGCATTTAGTTTATAAA
Source organism: Thymelicus lineola (assembly GCA_963932265.1). NCBI lineage: Eukaryota > Metazoa > Arthropoda > Insecta > Lepidoptera > Hesperiidae > Thymelicus > Thymelicus lineola. The sequence continues at coordinate 1,728,676 of OZ010693.1, read as the reverse complement.
ACTACCACTAGATGTCGCTATTTCATTACAAATATTATAGTGATGTGATCACACCACATAGATGTGAAGCAGGTAATTTCAGTTCATAAAAAGCAATGCTAAGAACTGAAGCACAACGAGACTATTATTATGGCTGTAAATTGCAACGGCCCTGGGAAGGTGACGACACGTTTACGATGCGCGCAGGCCGTTAACTTATATTATAGCTCGTGTAAGACAGTATTAGGTACTTTCTATAGAAAGTTCAGTTTTTATACCGATATAATCAAGTTATGATATTAATATCTTCGACATGATAAAAATATCTTCCTACTCTTTCTAGTAGGTATATTAATTGACCTTTAACCCATATGTTGTATTGTTCATCTCCTAATTATCATGATTCAAAAATATATAAGCCGAAGAGAAGAAGATAAAACGAATACTTTGAGATGTAATGATTGAGTTGATGATTTCTGTGCATCACGTAATTCTCCTAACTGTTGAATAGATTTTGATGATAATTCTGTCGTTATATCTAAATCTATTAACTTATTCATTTAAAACCAACAAGTGGCAATGTAAATGTGTCTATAAAATTAAACTTAATGAAATTACCCATGGACTCTTGACGTAGTAAGTTTTGCTACAAAATTCGTTGTACACAAACATGCCCAACTTTTATTTCGCCCTCGCTTCAGTTCGGTTACCCCGTAACCCTGATAATCTTCTTTTTGCCTTATAGCTTATAGCCAACCTCATGAATGTGGCTACAATAAACAAAAATATTTTTTCAAATACTGCCCGTTCAAGAGATTAGCACTTTCAAACAAAGAAACAGACAAACAAACAAACAAAAAACTCTTCAGCTTTATTATATTAGTAGGGTAAAAGCCGGATACTTGCCTCACTGGGATACTTGCCCCGGTTTCGAATACACTATGTTAGGGATGTTGGTGACATTAACACTTTACTACAATAAGAAGTGCCCCTTCCGCAGGCTTCAGTGCCATGTAAGCCGTGAGAGTATATGCATTCGTTATGTCCGTGTGAGCAAATATCTTCCAAGACGAAACTTTGACGGGCGACGAAATTATTTTGGTGTGTAATTTCTATTGAATATTTTTTAATACTGATTGGGTTTTAGTCCACTTCTTGTTTTTATGGATGCATTATAGTTTAAATTATAGTATTTAATACGTTTTACTGTTAATTTTTTACTATTTACTTAGAAAATATAAAGGGCAAGTATCCGTATCAAAAAGGATAGTCGCCCCATTTACTTTTGCGGATAGTCGCCTTTGGGAAAATTTTCCGCAAAAGTAATAATATAACTATAAATTCTTTCAAGCTAGTCAAATATTTTCTTTTGATGTTGTCTCCAACTTATTGGCTCTCTCGCCCAGCGCTACTGCAGGTACATAGTGTACCTGCCGAATGAGGGGTCCAGAGTGCGAATCCCATTCAGGGCCGACGTTATTTGTTATGTCTACTGTGTATTCCCACCTATCTTCCTATCCTAATCCTAGCATTTATTATGATTGCTGTAACCTATTTTAATAAATACCTACTTAGGTAAGTTTTTCATGCATTTATTCTAGGTATCTAACCAAAATGCCTCGCAAGTATAAGTGTAAATCAGGCGTGATGCTGCGCCATATTACCTGGTCAGAGTGGTCAGAAGATAGTTTAGTACTAGCATTCGAAGAATTAAAAAAACAAAAAGGAATCAACGAACCAGTTCTGAGGGTCTTCCGCCTTGTTCCAAAGTTTACATGCAAAATAAATTGGCATATATTTCTTCAGATCTTTTTTATAAATGGCTGACTGAACATTTTATTTCAACATTATTGCAACATCCGAAATGTTGAAAAGTGAAAAGCCTAGCATCTGGTGTAAAATAATGCTACTGCCAAAGATTGCCATATTGTTCTCTTTGCGATAAATAATAGTAATTTTACTAATAACCTACGTAACTTTTAAGTTTCCAGGCTATTTTTGTTTTATTTTTATAGTTTAAAATGAGAAAACAACACTATTTTTTACGTTCTATTATATTTTAATTTTTACTTTATAAAGAATCACAGTAAATAAAAAAGAGCAAGTTCTTAAATTGATTGTTTCTGTCTAAAAAAATCATATTGAGGCCTCTATCCTTGCACGAGGCAAGTATCCCCCGAAGCATTTTTAACGTTAGGCTAGTATCCGCCACAGTAGGCAAGTATCCGCTTTTTGAGAGGTCAAATAAAACGTGATTTACTCAAAACCAATATTAATTATGTTTACAAAAATAGGTTAATATAAAAGATAAAAGACCTATGTTTTGATATACATGTTGCATTATTCTTAATAATTGCATATTTTCATATAATAGAGCTTATTTGAAAAGTGGGGGAACTATCCGGCTTTTACCCTATAGATGTTATTGTATGATAACGTAAGGTGATAAAATCCATTGACATACACTAGTTCTCAACCTTGCCAACGTCGTCTACGAGTAGGAAGACCTCGTAAATGTAATATTAAACTTCGCGCGGTGTAATATACTTACAGTAGTTAATATTTAGATCCGGAGTCTAGAGGCGTTAACGACACTCTTTTTGTGTTAATGATCTTTTGTAATGTGAACTTTGTGTTTAAGAATTGAATCTTATATGAATCTTAGCCAATTATCCATGATTTCTGTTGCATACTATTTTTATATAAACTTTCATGGATGATTTTATGCAATAATTGCTGGATTTCATTATCGTATGCTAAAGAGTAGTTACCAGTCGAACCCTAACCTCCCTACCTCACTGATATCTGGCCCCTCACTTACAATGAATGAAATCTGGCTGGCTTCCCGTATATTGTCCACTACTGAGCACAGGTCTCCTCTTGAGGAGGCTTAGAGCATTCACCACGCTGCTCCAGTGCGTATTAGTGGAGGGGTTAGTGGCCAACCCAAGTGTCGCAAATTTTCATGTCATAAACGAAATCTAGTGGTGTAAACATTGAAGTATTATTACTAGCGTATAGAACCGACACCACGAATACCATGATTGTCCCAATGTATTGGCGCCACGTGGCTTCAATCTTCAATGTATTCGTTCGATTTTGAAAGAAGAACGGGGGCTCAATTTTGAAAATCGAACCTCCTGGGCGGGACACACATTTTGTTCGAGATGTCTGTTCTATGACATTATACTTCAATGCGTGTAAATTGTAATTTACTATTCAGATGTGTGAGTAAACAACAGGTGGATTTCTGGCAATCGTCACAGAAAAATATTAACTCGTTGCAATCATAACTAATTGGTATATTAATGTGCAAATAAACATGTAACACGTACACTTAATAAAATAACACAAACAGTGTACAATATTAACTTTTCGCCAAGCAGGTAATCCAGTGGTTAGATAAAATAGATAATGATTTATTGATGTGGTCATTACCTGTACCTATCGATGCTTAATCAGCTGCTGCTAACGTGTGACTTAAGCAAGAGTATTATGTGACCAGCATTAATTTATCCTATCCTATCCTACTAATGTTATAAATGCGAAAGTTTGTGAAGATGTTTGGATTTTTGGGGTGGATTAAGATGAAACTTATTGCATAGACAAACTGTGTCCAGACTTAAAAAATAGGGTAGATTTAATCTCGGTTTCACACAGGTCACGCTGATGACTCGAACGATTGTATGTTTATGAAATCATTTCCGCAGGCGAGGTCGAGAGTAGAATCTAGTAATTTTATAAAATCAATGGCTATAAAACGACTCCATGAATATAAATGACGTTCAGATTATTCTACCAAACGATTATTTTGTTGCAAAAGCAATCTATTGCAAATGGACACAAATAATTTTGCCAAAACAAGCTCAATTCAAATTGAAAACACTGAGCTCATTCATTTTATAACGAACGAAACGTGGACCGGTCAAATCGCGGTAACACGAAATTGCAGCGCATGTTTTTGTTCATATTTATAATATACTAGAAAATCGCCCTCGCTTCGCTTCGAGAAAAATAGTAACAAAAAAATAATAATATAGTCTATTGCCTCCCAACAGTGAACAGCCTCCCAACAGTGAAAGAATTTTTCAAATCGGTTCGGTAGTTTCGGAGCCTATTCAATGAAACAAACAATCAAATCTCTCCTCTTTATAATATTAGAATAGATATTCATATTCATATCATTGACAAGCATTAAAATATCTTTATTTATTACCGTACAGTATTAAAACATTAACGTTTGTATCTACATATCAATACGTGAAGAAAACTTTTGTACCCATTTTAAAGTTTAATACACACTGACGTCTGAGATTTAGTATAGTCAAAGTTAAGACGGAAAAGAAGTTCAAAAACTAGATTTTGAAAGAAATAATTGTTTTTTTGTGTTTTCGAGTATGTGTGTGTGCGTGCAATCTATCTTCGTAGTCTTTGTTATTGCTGATACCAAGATGACATGTAGATAACAATTTTAATTCAGAGGTGGCAACTACAGTTACATATTGACATAGATACATTTTTACTATCTATGTCTGTAAAACGGGTTTTGAAGTGGTCTGATTTTATGTAGTTAGCTTTTGTCTGTTCTAATTCAAATCTTATTCAAATTCAACAAAAACCCCTAACCTAGTACACCAGATGTCTGCTGATCGCGTATTACAAATCCCATAAGATTTGGGATTATTTTTCCCTTCTCTGAAACAAAAAAATAAGTAAGAGAAACTGCTCTCAAATACTCTTTTGCCTGTAAAACACCAATAAATTAAGGGCGCCAAATGATCCCGGATTTTATTACAAAAAGGTGCATGGAGCTAGCGAAAGTAAAGTGAAAAGTTACGCGGAAAAAATAATCTTTTAACGACAGACCTAAACTTATTTTACAACGCATTCACCACAAAATGGCGCTCCTCTGATAATAAAATATTTTAAAATGGAAGTTACTTCGCTTTTATAGGAATTAAGGTTAAGGCACACTGGTTTACTTCCATTCAGAATGTATTCAAATTTATGTTTTAGTTAAACTATTATATAAATCGATTCTACAATCGATTTATATAATAGTTTAACTTGAGAGTAGTTAGTAGAGTTTTTTAAGTCAGTTAGTAGTAATTAGAACGACAATAAATTATATTAGAATAGTAAATATATGTATTATAATATGTATTATTATCTTTTTTTGTAATATTTTTTTCTTCTCCTCCACGACAAAGCACCTTTCCGAAAAGCCAAAAAAAATGACGTGCATAAGTGTATCAGTGATACCTATATGAATAAAATATTATGACTTTGACTTTGACTATAAAATACGTCCCAGTTTCGTGGACAACAAATATAGAACAAATAACTATATTGTTTAAAAGCCTTCTAAGGTCTATAAAACTTCTAGATCAAGTTAAGATTATTAACCCAATGAAATCATTGGCATTATAATTTCAACCACTGAGTTGTCTGGCACGCACCTCTAAAAAAAAAAAAAAAGCAAAGCAACAACCCATAATTGTCCCACTGCTGGGCTCGGGGTCTCCTCTCACAATGTGAGGGGTACAGGCCATAGTCTACCACGCTGGCCAAGTGCGGGTTGGTAGACTTCACACACCTTTGAGAACATTATGGAGAACTCTCAGGTGTGCAGGTTTCCTCACGATGTTTTCCTTCACCGAAGCAAGTGATAATTAACTTGTAATACGCACATAATATTAGAAAATTAGAGGTGCGTGCCAGGATTTGAACCCGGGCCCCCGCGTTCGGGAGACCAACGTTCTAACCACTAGGCTATCACTGCTTTACTTTCACGCACCTCTAATTTTCAAATATTATGTGCGTATTACAAGTTAATTATCACTTGCTTCGGTAAAGGAAAACATTGTGAGGAAACTTGCACACCGGAGAGTTCTCCATAATGTCCTCAAAGTTGTGTGAAGTCTATCAATCCGCACTTGGCCAGCGTGGTAGACTATGGCCTGTACCCCTCACATTGTGAGAGGAGACCCCGAGCCCAGCAGTGGGACAGTTATGGGTTGTTGCTTTGCTTTTTTGCATTGCCACTGAGTTGTTAACACAAACAAAAGTCACACACATGTCGTGGTAGCTACCGCAAGTGTTTGTATGCACACACCTTTACACCAAGGTTTACTACTGAGGTCAAACGTGACGTTCCATTTCAGAGGGAATTAAAATTCCAGTTATTATTTCATGGAACTCGTTAAGGTTTTATTATTTGTTTTAACATAAAACTCTAACTCCTTTTCATTGCATTGTTATTAGTTTCAGTAATATTTGTGGCTAATGGACATATAGTATGTGGCTGGCCACATTTATCTATACTAATATTATAAAGAGGAAAGATTTGATTGTTTGCATTGAATAGGCTCCAAAACTACTGAACCGATTTGAAAATTTCTTTCACTGTTAGGAAGCTAGACTATCGCCGGTTGACATAGACTATATTATAGTATCAAAAAATTAGGGATCCTTATTAAAACTCCAATAATGTAACCCAAGGTTTAAAAAATAAAGAAAACCGAAGCAAAGCGAGGACGGTTACTCGTTTATAAATAAATAAATATGATGCTGAACAAATGAAACTTTTGGTATCACTGATGTCAATAAGCGATAGTAACCACGTGACCATCACATATAATTGGTCATATCATATCCGTTATATTATATTATCCGACTTGGACACAGTTTTTACGCATACAGTAAGCTGACATAAGGTACTATTTAGTACTTACCTCTTCAAACAGTTCACAAATAAAAGGATAACTAACATCAAATTTTAATGATTGCGTCTGTAATTTTTTCAAGTGTTTTAGAGTTTTTTAACCATGTAGTTGCGCATTAGTTTCTCTAGTGTTATGTAGTTACTAGTACTACATTCTAATAGTAAACGTCCAAAATGATTGCACGGAATTTACAGTAAGTACTGTAAATTTCTAGTTCAACTCTAAATGCTATCGGTTGGCGAGAGTGCTCTCTCGAGAAGAGTGCTTGAGTTACGGAAAACTGATAGTAGAAAATGACGAAACTCATCAACTATAGATGCATTGAAGTATAGCAATATAGAAGAGTCAGAAATAATACGGTACTCCGCTTCGTATCTGGCCCACAACGCATCGGCGATGTCTTTGGTAAAGTAACATATTAGTAAATATTACTGATACAGGTTATTATTTTGTTCGCAGATATTTCGACCCAACTGCATTGATCGTGGTCACGGCTGAACTCAACCGGATGAAATATAGGCGTATAATATAAATATTGTGGGTACTCGTATTAAAGCAAAATGTGAGCAATCCACAATGAGTTAAGTTTTAAATCTTAAAAATCTTAAATCAGTAGATGTTTATAGGCGTCGTTGACCACTTCACTACGTTTTTCGGCTATTTACATTAAAAAAACTTCGGATAATGCATTGAAGTATAATGTTATAGAACAGACATCTCTAACAAAATGTGTCCCACCGGGAGGTTCCATTTTCAAAATAGAGCCCCAGTTCTCTTTTCAAAATCGAACAAATCCATTGAAGATTGAATACCATTGGCGCCAATTGATTGTGACATACATGGTGTTCGCGGTGTCGGTTCTATACGCTAGTAATAGTACTTCAATGGGATAATGCTCTATTTTCATAGAGAATGTCCACATCAGGGCTGAGAACACCTTATCCCTATAAATCACAAACGCTGACTTATATCGGAACGTTTCCAATAAATTGAACGTAATGACGTCCATTCACACCCAGGATAATCTATCTGCCCATCTATTAATACCGGATCCTATACGCACCGTTCCCTTACCTGTCCTATTTACACACTTGGCTTACTGTACCTCGATCACGAGTTTTTAAAACATTCGTAGCGTCACCGTATCGAATTGACGATACGTAGTTTACGTAGACGTTAGTTGGCATCACGAGTTACTTGCGTTACGCTAGCGTCAACTCGCAAGTTCAACGCAAGTGACGTCATCCTATCGTAAATAAGAGAGGGGTCCAAGTGAATGAATGAACGAATGAATGGTGCGTTCAAAAGTTACATGTAAATTGAAAAAACAATAATTATGCAAAGAAATTTCATTAAAACTATGAAATCACACTTTTAACACAGTTAATACAGCTTGTATTAACTTTTCAATAAAAATAAACCTTACACTAAGAAACATTTAGGTACTTAATGATATATTTTACAAAAATAAAAATATTTTCGTGTCTCTTTGACCTTGGTATTCGAACGCGTACATTGTTAAGGTGAATCTCTACCGTTTAAGTACTCTGTGTCCCTACCTAGCCTGTGGTTTGGCGCCCTTAGCGGTATGCCGTACTGCGTTTGTTAATTGTTGTCAAACTAATATTTTGTGAATTTTATAATTTTATATAAACTAAAGTAAATAACAAAATTCACAATGTAATACTTAATAGTGATTGCGGCGTTTATGGAAAAGTACCCATATATTATTGAGGACTTATTTGTATATACATTTATACAATGACCCCAATGACCTATAAGATATACAAAGTTTCTCGACTTCATCTCCATTACATCGCGAAGGTCTCCAATGTCGTGGAGTAGTTGGTGAAGAAGACGAAGTACCGGTTGTTACTCCACCATAAGTTGGATTCGCGTAATGCAGTGAACTTCAACCTATTATATAGTATTTATTTTGTGCTTTACAACGGAGCTCTTGTCTACATTCCTGAAGTTATAGTGATATAATAATAATAATAACAGTGATAAAATGAGTGATTTAGTTATAAAAGACGTGTAATAGTAGTTTAAGTATGTTAGCCTGCATTTTGTAAGGTATTTATTTATGACCTCGTTGCCTGAAATAAAGATATAATTATTTATTATCTTCTTTTATTTGGCGCCTCAAGTATTATGTGTTATTTAATTACCTATATGGTGTATATTTTAGTCGTTTCTAGGTATTTTACTAATAAAAGAAAACTAATATTATGTTGTGATACTAATGGAAGAATTATTAATTAGGAAATGCATTTTTATTTCGCACAAACCTATTTCTCACTTCACTTAAGTAGCAGGTATGCACACAAGCTTGACTTTGAGGATAATTCTTTGTTTTGATTTTAAAGACGATTAAGTTAATTGCACTAGATTTTAAAACCTGCCTTGCTAAGAAGATATCAATTTTAAATACTATTTCATTGCACTTAGCAAATTAGTGATTATAATCTGCTTTGCAATTTATTTGGCTGGGACCAAATTAAATAAGACAATCATCATATGACAACATATTAATATATTATTATTATTTTAGTAATTGGATTACTCACACAATGTTAAGCTTATTTTCATATAAACAAATATTTTTCCCTTAGAAACTACTCTATATTTCATTACTCCGCTGCGTGATAGTAAAATAATAATAGGTAATAATAAAATGTGATACGTTCAATTATACGTTTTTCTTGCATTATTACTTCAATATAGTTTTAACGTGATAACGTTTATAAAGACGATGAGCCTGAGAGGCATTCACGAAAACCGAGTAACGGCCGGAGTAACGTCACGGAAGCGCGCGCAGCATTAGAGAGAGAGGCACGCTAGACCGGCCGTCTCTCTCCCACTCAAGCGTAATCGGTCCGCTTGGAAGGCATTTTTCATGTCATTTTTATTTTATTTTACAATCTTTTGAAAAGAAATGATTTCTCGTAGCTCGTACGTATTATTATTATATGAAAACGAAAATCTACAATAGCGTCATCTCTGTTTATAGGTATGAACTACTTGAAAGAACTTTACACAGTACATCGACTCGGACTTTAGTTGTAGTCAAGAAAATCACAGATGTCGCGCAGCTCCTGATATTTAAAACGATTAAAACCAAATTTTCAACTCAAATATGTTTAAAATCGTATAGTTAGTATGAAATTTAATATTATAATCTAGCTAGATACGCGGGTCGCGGTGGCGCGTCAAGCCATGTTCAAACTGACACAACTGGCGAGTAGCACCGCGGCTCCGTGCGTAGGGCTTCCATTACGTTCTTACATTACATTATTTATATCATAAATTATTCTTCTACGAAATAGACGTTATCACGTAAAACCATTGTCCGTAAACCGACTTTACAGACAACCAATTTTTTAAAAACAATTAAAACACTGAAATTCACTGCTTAAAAGTGATACGAAAGTTTTCTCACGCAACAATACTCCGTGAAAAAACATTCGTAAGATGACGATAGCCAGCTAGCGTCCGTATGTCAAAAAAATATTCGTGCTGCCGTTTTCCACCGTTTTCCATACAAAATTGTTACGTAGCGTTACGCAGCTTACGCGGCGATACGCAAGTTGTGACGCAAATATTCGTGATGCCGATTTTAGTACCATTTACGCACGATAGGGGCGCTTTTGCAAAATGTCATACAAATTGCTTACGTCAACGATACGAATACTTTCTCGCAAATATTCGTGATCGACCTACTGCTATAGGTCACGTATATATAGAAGACTCAAGTAAGTGGGGATAGCCTCTAAAAATATTATACCGGTATTTAATAGAACGACGGTTGTCAAGGACTTACTTTTGAGGCTTAAAATATCCCATGTTATGTTATGACCTAGAGATTAATACGTCGTCTGAGAATGTAACTGGTTTTTTTGATTACCGTATTTTTTGAATAAAACACAAAGAAAAGCTTAGTGTTGCAATTTGTCTGTCTGATTGTTAAAAGGGATGTTTACACTAATTATAAATTACTATAATTTTTTGTCTAAAAGACTAGTGGTAACGTTTAAAGACCTAAAATATGATTCTTTTATCGACATCAATCACAATAAATTAAATATCATTAATTCAAAATGTTAAAAATTGTACTCACTGTCACGTGACCTCAAACGCCATTTTGAGCTTATGACGTCATTGAAAGTATTTTATATGCAAATTCAACTAACTTCAGCAGACAGATATTATTGAATAACGGATTGTGACGTCATGTGACGTTTTTGGTGGGAAATTTGATAATGATTTTTATTTATCAATTTTTGTTTTTAAATTGAAGCTTATTATTTTTATAATATTTTTTCGTGAATATTAAGGTCCTATCTATAAAATTAAATTGAATCCTAAAATTAGTCAACATCCCTATTAGGCTCCATTCTTAATCGCTGGCAGGAAAAAATTGAACTCTATTTGATTTTAATGCAGATGTCAAGTTGCATTCCGTAAATAATTTAATGGTATTTCTGTTTTATGAAAAATTAAGAAACACTTTTTTACGAGGGTCTTTAATATAGTTTATTCGTGATTTTTAAATGCATTGTTTACAAGACAATTGATACATGTGCTCTACATTAGTTAAGAAATAAATTATGGTTTACTTGACTCAATTTTTCCTTTCAAGTGTCGGTAATTATACATAAACGTTCACACTGGATCAGAATAACTGTGGAATCGCACCACAGGATTGGCCGTGCCGAATGAAAGTACAGTGGACCCGCGGTAATCCGACAAACGTTTTGCAGGGCGATGTCGGACTATCGAATTTGTCGGATTATAGAGTACTGCCTACTATACTGGTCTGAGACCCTCTATAGTCCGAATTTTTTTTAATAAGAGTACCTTGTAATCCGACAAATTACGAATCAAAGAATCTATTTGAACTTTTATTAATTGAATTTGTATGTAACAGTGATAGGCGTGTCGGATTATAGGGGGCGCCGGATTAAACAGGGTCCGGATTAGACAGGGTCCGGATTACCGTGGGTCCACTGTACTTACACTAGAGTTAACTTCTACACTAACCTTTTTATAAATGAGATTTAAGTCGCGGTAGAACAACTCGGCTACGATTTTTAAATTTATCACTAGAACGAACTTCACACTAACAAATCCAATTATATTTAAGAGCGAAGAGTTTCTCAGCGAGCTCTCAAAGTTACCGCCGGATGAACCGTGAAAGGTGACCAACTTTATTGGCCGGATAATTCTGGTGAAGAATTTCCATGATAAAATATTCCTTTGGTCGTTCGTTACTCTTAAATATTTTATTATACAAACGAAATCATTGATGCTCTTGAGGAACGAAACGAATATTTAAATTAAAATTATACCGGCTTCCTCACGTAAAATTTATTTAAAATGCACAAGCTGTGAAATGAAGGATGGCAATACAATAGAATATCTATCATAAGGTCGAAAAATATTTGACCGAATTTCATTTCACCTAAAAGTTTTCAACTATTATTGTTTCATTTTTTTTTACTTCATCGAAGTCACGACTGTTACTGTATCTATTGTCAATTCGATTTTTTCGTTACTTCGACGTTTCATTTGGTCGAAAATCTTTTTACCGAAGTTACTCTTAGCCAAAACGATACACGTATTATGCTAAAATGTCTACGATGTGTTAAGTCAAGTATTGAGTTATTTTAAGCAAAAAAGTTGAAAACTGTGTAAACCATTTTAATTATAAATGTGGAAGTTTTTGACTATGTTTGTTACTCTTTCACGCAAAAACTACTGAACGGATTTTCATGAAATTTAGCACACAAATAGACCATGAACTGAAATAAAACATAGGTTACTTTTTATCCCTTAAAACGCGAGCAAAGCTACAAGCCGAGCACTAGTTTGTAAAAAAAATGAATCTCGTTAACTGTTCCAAGACATATTAATTACGCTATGACATTTATTATAAACGCTTTGTTCCACGCTGCTCTAGCGTTGCGTACACTGAGAAAATTTATTACACATGCACGTCATCCCGCTCTGGTATCATGGAACTATGAATGGGACTTGATTTATTATACTTACAATATACGCTGCTTTCACGACGAGCTGATGATGGAAATGCTTTTGTAAAATAAGATACATGTATGAGCAAAACGCTAATCATTGACATAGGACGGGGTCAAAGCGCATTCATAGCTATAGTTGGTCTAATTAGACCAATGCTCACTGTTTATTATGCGGTGATGTTGATCTCATTTAGTTCAGAAAAGGAGATTGTACCGTTTATTCTTGTTCTAAAATTGTACCCATTGAAGTATAATGTCATAGAACAGACATCTCGAACAAAATGTGTGTCCCGCCCGGGAGGTTAGATGTTTAAAATTGAGCCCCCGTTCTCCTTTCAAAATCGAACAAATCCATTGAAGATTGAAGCCACGTGGCGCCAATGCATTGGGACATGTATGGTGTTCGCGGTGTCTGTTCTATACGCTAGTTAAGTATAATACTTCCATGATTGTACCACTTTTTTCTTGTATGAAGTACATTTGTTACGACATACATCTCTCATAGTGATCAAATTTTACAAATATTATACATCTAATGAATAATAGTATTGGCAAGCGGCAAAGTAGCTCTTTTATTCCACATATTTATAGTATATGTGTAGTATACTATTACATTACCCATCATTTAAAGTCTCAATAATTTCACCCACAGGTCAGTTGACTCCACAACTGTGTAAAGAACATAACTACAACCCTTTAATAGCGCATTACTGAGCACGGGTCTCTCCTCTTGAGGAGGCCTAGAGCATACTCCACCACGCTGCTCCAGTGCGGATTAGTCGAGGGGTTAGTGGCCAACCCCAATGTTGGTAGATTTCATGCAGCTTGAGGGCCTCTGACATGGCTTAACAAGTGTTATCTTATTAACAACCGGGACCGACGGCTTTATGTGCCCTACGAAGCACGGAAACTGCTACCCAGACATATGTATAAAGACAGATGTATTCTTGGTATCACTCAACCAAGAATACTATTTTTAAGACTGACTGACATTCAGTGTAAGCAAGATGGCGTGATGACGGTGCAGTTCCGTGTCCAAAGGACATTCAATTAACTTGTAGTGGAACTTCAACTCATCAGTGTACAAACATGCGAACTCCATCAATTCACGCGACTGACTTGCATCGGGTTTATCGGTAATTGCTTCGGAACCAGGCCGTTTGAAACCTGTATTCAATTGCATATATAATTTCCAAATTGAATTCATTCAGCCAGCTACACCCTAACAAGTGACTGAGCAATTTTAAGTAATCGCGCGTTGTGAAAGGGAGCTAGACGGAAAATTACGACACTTTTTGATTTTACGAATGACGACACTTTTTTTGAAGTGATTCAGAAAGTTTTACAGAGATGGCGCTGTACAAACTGCATAACTATATAAGGTAAATGAAACTAAGTATCCAGAGCGAATTCAAAAAAATTAATAGTTTCCTTGAACTTACGTATGTTACAAGTATAAGTTGATAGCGTGATTCAGAATTAATTTACTAACGCCATCTATCCGCAACTAACCAAACTAAATATCTTAAGTCTGAGCAGGCGCTGTACATTGTACAACAATACAGTACTTAAATCGAAAGGAAATTCGTTCCATCCGGGTGTCCCTTGACACCTCTCATGTTTTTTTATCTACGTCTTTCTTCACGGGATTCATTTGTTGGCTTTTACATAAAAAACTGCTTTAAGAAACACTTCATTTTCATTTAAAACAAAAGAAAAAATACAGTACATTATTATACAGAAGGGATGGTGAAAGAATGATCCAATTTCACTAAATTACTTTGAAACAAGATACAGCATTGGTGCGCAAAGGTTCCGACATCTTTTATATAGAATATTGTTTTCTCATTCATTATTAACGTTCTTCTTAGAGAGCGAGCACAGAAGAATAAAATGTATCATTATTAAATACAAATATACGTATCATAGTAAAATGTGTTCAGTCTTCATTGAATTAAGTTTAAAATAATGAATCATTCATTAGGTGCTGATATTACTGTCATAACTATTCCAACCATAACTATTCCTAACATAGGAGTTAGATAATATAAAGTGGATACTTAATAATGGACACAGGCCTAAATAAATTTTATTTTGTACATCTGTGTATGTGTGTGTGTGGACAATCCTTTACTTCTCGAAAAGAGTGAGCTGCTCCGCCCTTTTCTTAAAAAATTGTTTTCTCGGAATTCTCGGTTAAGCCTTTCCAAGCTCGCCCCTCAGTCAGCTGTACAGGCTGCTAGGGCCAACAGTAACTGTTCATTGGAGTTATTATATTATAAAATAACCACCATTATTTGAACATAGAATTTAACCACGACCAAATTTTTCTTCGACCTTTTTTATTTTCGGCCAGTGCTGCCAACAATTAAGTAATTGCATACGTCAATTGCTGAAATATGATAACAACGTGTCATTGAAATATTCTAAAGGCCTACCATATTCCTGCCTTCGACTGGGTTCTTCGATTCTCTTTTTGATGTTATCCAGAGACCGTGAAAACAAAAATTACACCCGAGCGCAGCGTGAGCATTGCAAACAAAATTACTGGCAGCCATACAATTTCGCGTAGCATCTGTACCAGTTGAATAAATAAAATTGTTTATGATACCATGTGATTCTGGACTAACTGCATCTACAATCGTTGTATAAACCTATTGTAAGGTCTTTTATGGCGCATAAATCTACATTATTGGATTTGTCCGTATTCGATCGCAGTTTACGCTATCCGAATAGTAAATTACATTTCGGTTGACCTCATTTTGTGTTCAGTTGTGATAGGAATAAGTACATGTGATAATTACTTATTTAAATAAGCTTACTGTGAAAATTCTACCTTTACCGGAAGTTTCAAGCTCAAGTTTCAATTGAGTGTATTTGTGATTAGCGTTTCGAAATATAATCGATGTTTGTCAAATTCACTCTATAGCAAATCGTCTAATTTAGTGTAATAGAATAGCAGGACAGCAAAGTTGACACCATAATGCTATCACTGCTAAAAAGCATAATATTTATTAATTATTTTAGAATATCAATTTAGAATACCTAATATTTATACTCGTAGACAGTACTACGATACTGAGAATTCTCCATAAATTTCGAAATGGATTTTCACGAATTCTTTTTAGAAAACCTTACTGAACACGGATGAGCAAAGACAGACATGAAATAAAAGGTTTCTCTATGAATATTTATAACATTCCGATTCTGCCGAGTTAAGCAAGTATTCCACAAATAAAAGACGTCGAGAACTCGAATGCTCGTGCTACTAGCGAATAAACAGATTTGTTTGCATGCAAGCGGATACATCTTAGGACTGCTTTGTAGTCCCAGGCAGCAAAGAGAACAAAACTGAGATGTAAGTATGTAAATTTTTATATTTCACCGCAGGGAGTAAGATAGAAAATACGTGTGCTCTACATTAAGGGCTCATTTCCACTTGGATTAGCATTTTTTTTGCTTATCTTGATTTTTTC
Organism: Thymelicus lineola; assembly: GCA_963932265.1. Taxonomy (NCBI): domain Eukaryota; kingdom Metazoa; phylum Arthropoda; class Insecta; order Lepidoptera; family Hesperiidae; genus Thymelicus; species Thymelicus lineola. Next base: position 1,712,458 of record OZ010693.1, on the reverse strand, counting down.
GGTATTATTTTTGCAGTGGCACATTAAATTCTTATAGTACTTACTTCTTATAATTACACATGCAAAAAATTTACAAAAATTACAAATACCTATCAATCAATTATTTCTCTGGGCTCTGGGGTGAGGGCCTGGAGATCTATAATACAGGCTATCCTAGTACGGACTCCAGCCTCTTACAAACTTTTATATTAAACATATAATTTTATACGATGTATGCTTTGTAAAAATATTTTTGCAAGAGGAAATAAAGTGATATTATTATTATTAATTGTCATATCTGTAACTTTATACTCACGACCACATTCACGACACTATTATAGCAGTTTTCAGAATCCTTCTTATAAAATAAATGTTTTACTTTTTAGATTTGAAAGGGCTTAAGTTTGTTTTTAGGCAACGTCCAAAACAACAAAGTTCAGTCGAGAAGCCTACAAGTACATTATAATAACAGCTTTCTCTAAATAATAAATAGCGCCCGGCAGCCACTGTGGTATACGTATTAACATGCAGATCCGTTGGGCGTAGCCCGCGCTTAATTATACATCACACGCGTTACTAAAACCTTTCTGATATGTGACGTCACACGTCTGAATATTATACATCGGGATGTCTGTTTCGTCTTTTATTATCCCGCCTTCGCCGTAGATATAATTATGTAGTAGATGTATCCGGATCCGAGGCACATGCGAGGAGTCCGCATTCGCTGTCGTGACTTTAAAAATAATGTCATTGAATCAGTCATGTGACAGTGAATCATGCAAGTAGAAATATCAGTATGCAAAATATATGGTCAGTACCAAGGGCGTCGCCAAAGGGGGGCAGGGAGTAAATGTAATAGCTTATTATATTTACAAGTTTTATTAATTGTACAGTCAAGAGCTTGTGTAGCTTTACACTTAGGATACTGTACCGTTGTTATTACAATCGCCGTAAATGCCGTAAAATCGCTCGACAAGTGAAAAGCATCATGTGCTCTTGACTTTACCTACAGTTCATACTTTTCTCATTCTTCTGGCGACGCCCTTGGTCAGTACCCTATCATAACAACATGCTCAAACAATAACAATACGATGAGTTAAATTTGAAATTTATTAAATGTAATTATTTTTATGACGCATTAATTCCGGTCTCATCACTAACTAATGTCTATTCCAACTTACTCTAAACATTGTCACCACTCTCCACTTCGCAATGCACCAAGCATCTTCCGAATTTTTGCAACGAAATAGTTAGTATAAGTCCAAATCGATTTCACGCCGAAAATAAAGTATTAACTTTATTAGTCTTACATCAACAAGTTTCAAATTAGCCGCTTCTCTTTTTACATTTCGTAAACTTAACCTTTTAAACTAAATAAATTACTTTTAAGAAGTTGCTACTTTAAAACGTGGGCGGGGCGCACCGAAAGCACTTTATGATTTTCATTGAATATCTTTGAGCTCTCCACATTTTCTTCTAGAATTTTCGTAGTAAATACTTGTTTGATATTCGTTCATCGTCATAGTTTACTAGAATATACTTTTTGTAATATCAGTCGAAAAACTGAACAGGTTAAAACATCGTCGATAAGTGCCCCGCTCTAATCTCCTCAAGAACATCATGGCCTAGTAGTATCTCTCTGACTTGTTCTCTCTCTCTCTCTCTCTCTTTCACTCTCTCTCTCTATTTCCTCACATTTTCTTTTTTATCGAACTAACTTTAATAATTAATTTCTAACATCTCTCGACTCTAGCGTGTCCCCAACCACGCCTCAAGATTCATGTTTCGATAAATCGTTCCGAGAGTTCTAAGTTGCGCCTAAGAACTGACGTCAATAAAACATGGTTATTTATTTTTATTTTATTTATTCGGGGATAGTAACAGCCACTACAATAAGTATAATTAAAACTTAAAATTAAGCCACATGTTAGGCCAATAACAACTATCCACTAAATTACATAAACAATTAAAATATACCGTACGCTCAAAAATGCTTACAATCCAATGTACACAAAAAAAATTATTTATTTATTTATTATATGGTGTTAAGTAACGCCCCCACTCAGAAAAGTTCGTTTATTTAGTTGTAAGAAGTCCATAACTAATTAACATTAAATACGTTGTTGGCCAAGTAACCTACTGACAGGCGTAAGGAATGAATTCTCTCAATGGTCCAAACATACAAGTTTGTGTGTTACGTAACGATGTTCCTCCGATCACATGTCACATTGTATGGGTATCAGTGTATTTGCTATTACATACATATACATTAACGTGAAAATATTATACATTACATAGTTGGTTTCAACCAACATTCATTCACTGGTTTCAACCCATTAATGGCAGATTAATGTCTCTCTTCTTTAAGCGCGTCACATACGGTGAAGATACGATAATATTTTATGTTAAGATGCCTTGCTATAAAATATTATAGTATCTTAAGGTATCGCACACGGCTAAGATACGATAATATTTATATCCGCTCGAATAGCTCTGGGTCACACTGGGGTTATTTCCCCGCAATCTATATACAGGATAGTCTAATATTAATAATACGGCCTTACTATTAGATTTATTGGATAGCTCATCGGATGATGATTCTGACTTCGAATATGACTTAAAAATTTCTGCCGCACGTTGCCATTTCCGAACAATTTAGGTAGAAATTAATCATATAAAGTTTAGGAAAGACCGCGGTGAGTTTAATCTTTACGAAGACCTTACATCGAAAATGTTTCAAATATATTTTAAAAAGTCAAAGGAAAGTTTATAGTTTCCAATATTTTGCGTACTAATAATAAAAACAAAAACATGAGAGGTGTCAAGGTTCCTTTCGATTTAAGTATTGTATTGTTGTACAGCGCCTGTTCAGACTTAAGATATTTAGTTTGGTTAGTTGCGGATAGATGGCGTTAGTAAATTAATTCTGAATCACGCTATCAACTTATACTTGTAACATACGTAAGTTCAAGGAAACTATTAAATTTTTTGAATTCGCTATGGATACTTAGTTTCATTTACCTTATATAGTTACGCAGTTTGTACAGCGCCATCTCTGTAAAACTAACTGAATCACTTCAAAAAAAGTGTCGTCATCATTTGCAAAATCAAAAAGTGTCGAAATTTTCCGTCTGGCTGGCCCCCTTTCACAACGCGCGATAAGGAACTTCGTTCCAACAACAAAAACAGAGAGAATAGGTTTTTTTTATGGAAATATCCGGCAAACGAGCTGACGATCCACCTGATGGTAAGTGGCTATCGTCGCCCATGGGTATCAGCAACACCAAAGGCATCACTGATGCGTTGCCGGCCAGGAAAGAAAGAAGAAAAAGAAAGAAAGAACTGGCTCTCAAGCCCCCAGCCGGAACACGACGAGTCGTTTGGCGGCTGATTCATGCTGGTGGTAGCTATCCAGGCGAACCCCTGGAGAAATTATAATAGTAATAATGGTATTAATAAACAATTAAAATCAATACTACCAATATAATCCCTCCGAGGGCCCTACCACCAGCGGGCCGGATTAAGTCGCCTCTTACGACACCCATCCGGCGCGGGATTGGGGTCAGTATTCTAACGCGGTGTCCTACGTGGGCGACTCAACGCGAACGCGAAGCGACGCGGCGCGATGCGAAAACAACAAACAGTTGAAATGTATTGAAGTGTCCTACGTTACAAAACGCACGTAGAGTGCGCTGCGGCGCGGCGCGATTTGACGCGAACGCGATCAGTTGGTTTGATATTTTCGCGCGAACTTCAGCGGCGCGGCGGATGTCAGTGGCGGTGAAGGGACGATTCGCGTGCACGTAGGACAGAGCCGCCGCATCGCACCGCATCGCACCGCATCGCACTGAAATCGCACCGGATCGCTTCGCGATCGCGTTCGCGTTGAGTCGCCCACGTAGGACACGGTGTAAGCCGCCAACACCAACACGGCTAAGAAGAAGTAAAATTAATATATTTCATTCCATTTTGCATCGAATATTGTGCACACTCTGTGTAAGGAGCTTACGATATATTTTGGATCTTAACATGGCATGTTACGATATATTAAGCATCTTAACATAAAATGTCCATATCGCTCGATATCTTAACATGCGTAATATGAAAATATTATCGTATCTTAGCCGTGTGTGATGGTTCATACAAAATGTATAGTGAGCGATATTTTATGTTAAGCTGAAATGTTATAGTATCTTCGCCATGTGTGACGCGCTTTAGGAAGAGCCTAAAGCTTGTTCCACCGCAGCAGCTTGTTCTGTATTGGAGCAGTCTCCTATACAGATTGATAGAGGACCATTCTCCATTACACTACTATAGGATGTGTCCATTCCGCACGTTTAAAACGTGTTTTATTACTTATTTGCTGAACGATAAATAAATACACTGAACACATGTTTAATTAAGTGGAAACCACGTTATTTATAGAGTCCACAGTGAGTGCAATTAGCCGTAATTCCTTCCTACGCGATCTTAATCTGCCGCTGCGGTTCTTTTGCGATCAAAAATACAACGATACCGCTTACTGTGGACTACACACAAAGACACACACACCTAGACCGAGATTTTTTTATGGAAATCCACCTGATGGTAAGTGGCTATCATCGCCCATGGACATCAGCAACACCAAAGGCATCACTGATGCGTTGCTGGTCAAGAAATAGAGAAGAAAAAGAAAGAAAGAATTGGCTCTCAAGCCCCCATCCGGAACACGAGTCGTTTGACTGCTAAAATTTAAACTAACAATTAAAACTGCCTCGCTAGGAATCGAACCCAGGACCCTTTGAATAGCGGTCCGCTATGGTAGTTAATTGATCTTTCGCCACACGAGTCGATGTTATGGGGAAGTCAATGGCTAAATACCGCAAGTTAAGCAAGAACCTATTAGCCGACCAAATGAAACCTTGTTCACATTATTACACACATTTCTAGTTGCCGGTGACTAACGACGGAGGCTCGTGAGTATACCGCCTTAATGGTCAGTAATTTAGTATGAGTATAGGGCGCAACACTATTTACAGCTATTAACTAATAGCTACGAGCTATTTGTAGTGCAAGGAGGACCCAACTGCCATTTATAATTTTGAATTTTAATTTGAATTATATAATTAATTTAATTTAACTATCTATTGCGATTTTGACTGATTGATTGTATTCGTTTTGTTTTTAACGACATACTCGCATATTTGGATGTAGTCTACGCCTATAATAATAACGCTACATATACCCACAATAAGATTCCTACGAGTATGTCGTGGGTGCCATCCACAACACACAAAGATAAGAACACACACATGACAAATTCAAACTTTACATTCAAATTACCTAGGACCCCTGACACGGCGATCCAGCAGTAACCATTGCGCCACATAGGTAGTCAATTCTTAACATTTAAAATTCCAGCTCTGCTAATATAGGTAGAACGTTAGCTTAATAATTCGAGATGTCTGCCAAACAACATGACGTATGTTTACTATGTCAATACGACCGCCATGCTATTTTTTTTTTAATTTATTTTACACACATTTACATATTTATTTCATGCAAGAGTCGGACCTTGCAAACCTCACAGGGTTTATGTATGCCCGACGAGTCGTTCATATACAATATACAATTTTACGTAACTTATTTTAAATATATAACTTACATTAGATACATAGGCAATCATTGTGTAATTAGGTAATAGGTTTTCAGTTTATTATTACATCTTTCATTGTTAGTGTACATAGTTTACAATGTTACAATGTTTTATTTGCCTACTAAGTTAATAGCTTACTATCTTACAGCTAACAGCTCTGAATGCGACCACGTCCTTATTTCAGTTTGACATCTTTACTGGGAAAACAATGTTGATATTAAAATCACGTTCTAGCACCATTATGTGCACTTAAAAACAACTTATCTTCAGTAATTCCAAGCGATGTTATGTTTTTGTTCAGACATGCACTTTAATTACTCTGCAGCTCAAGTGATAAAGACATTGAATGTCGAGCACACATTCTATGTCATACAATGATATTATATGTGTACGAAGAGGGTCATAAATAAATATTCGTAGAAATTAATAACATTGTGTCCATACACGCATCACAAATAATTATCCTTTATGATGATAAGTTGTGAGCGTTTAATAATAATATAGTTAGTTATGATTTTTAATATCTTCAATGCACAGAAATATAGAAGGATGTCACAATTCAAATGTAAATAGGGAATATAGCCATATCCCATTCATAGTAGAGAGATGGTCCTTCGGGGAAAGGCCGAGACATTCGCACATTAATATACAGCTGTTGGTATTATGTTAAGAGAAAATGAAGATATATCCGGCTCGAAGGACCATACGACTGAATGGCTCTCGTACTATTTGTACCGTATAGATAACTGGCTTAAGCGTAACATAGTTCATATGTATTTCAACCAGCACTCTGTCTGCGGAAAATAAGTTGCCTATTCCAGATCAGGGTCTGTGCTTTTAATGAAAATCTATTGTGTAATTTTAGCGTGCAAGACTAACACCATCCATACATACACACAAACTTTCACATTTCTAATATAAGTAGGAACTAGGATAGTATGATCAAAGTCCCAGCCATAAATACTTTAAGTATAAAAAAAATTTTGCTACCTTCGAGGTTTTATTCGTTACTAAAATTGTTATTTTTTCTTGTCGTATACTTAGTACTTATCATTCGACAACCAATGTGGCATGGCTTGTACCATGTCGGATTGCAAAGGGTCCTGGACTCCTGGGTAAATTGAATGATGAGATTGAATTTCGGTTCTCGGTCTGGGTTTGTGAGTGTTCTTATCTTTGTATGTTGTCTATTACTAAAACAAAATAAATTAGTAAAATAAGTTAATTATAAAATAATATTTATTTCTTGTAACTATACTTTTTTAATATACAGTAGAATCCGTTTATTATGACTCCGCCTATATTGACCAACCGCCTATTATGACGTAATTACACAACGAAGTTTGGTTTTCATATAAAATTCTTTTAACTAAGTCGGATATAATGACTTCGCTTACAGTGACATGTCGCTTATTATGACGCATTTTTAATAAATTTTGCCCGTTTATAGTGACCGACATGATTCTTTACACCTTCGGCAATGTTCATTGATTCCCGACGTTACGTTGATTACGTGCATTTATTACGTGCAATTTTAATTTTTATTTAATATGCTATGTTTCTTTATTAAAATAAGTATTTATTTACCTAAAAAAATAAGGTTGGTTTTTTTTTCACAAAAATGCTTTGTATGACGTCCGCTTAGTATGACGTGTTTGTCAATTCCCTTCGATGTCATTATAAACGGATTCCACTGTAGTACCTACTAACTTAGTTAAGATATACATGTCAGTTTATTTAGATTTATGTAAAATAAGTTGTTCTTCTATTCTTCTAAAACTTCTGTTCTATCAGCTCCGCATAATTTTACAACGATCGCGCGATCTCATTAAGTTGGTTATAAAAATAGCTCACCCGGCGGTAGAAGCCACCCCGTCTTTGACTTTGTTCGTGTAATTACTTGATTACGAAACTAATTGAGCATACCGTGCTTAGTGCTCAGTATGGCGGTAAGTGACCAGTCTCTCAATTTATTGACTTACTAGCTTTTGCCTGCGGCTTCGCCCGCGGTAGAGTGGTTTCGAAACGAAACTTTTAATTATTTAATTTAAATTTATAGAACGACATGTAAAATAAAGTGCACCTATAATAGAATGATGGATTAGGATACATAATATTAGATATTTGATGAAGCCCGTAGCTTCGCGCGCGTAGATATCGATTTTTTACAAATTTCACGGGAACGTACTTTTCCGGGATACAAAGTAGCCTGTGTATTCAGGGTATAGGCTATTTCCATTCCAAACAGCCTAATTGAGGAACAAATATCCAAACATCCAAACATCTTCACATACTTTCACATTTATAATATTAATAGGATAATTAAATATTTATCTTGCTTTAAAACTCGGACGAATTACGTGGGATAAATACAGTGCATAGCATTTACCCTATTGTCATTTTTAACATGACCAAACACAAACATTCATGCACACAAACACAAACATACCATGCGATACCTACTAACAATTAAAAAAAAATTCTTACCTTTTCATTTTTTACCATAATAAAATATGTCATTCTTAAGAAAACCGCTAGTGTAAAATACGATGTGACTTAGAATATATCCCAATCCCACGTCGGATAAGCGTGGTAAGAGGCGACTAAATCCGTCCTTCTGATGGTAGGGCCCTTTGCGGCCTCGGAGGGATTACATTGGTAATTTTGATTTCAATATTTCATTAATACCATTATATTTAAATTAATCATTCCTTAGATAATTTTCTCACCGTGAGGTCCACCTGAATAGGTCCACCATCCTTTAGCTTGAGTCAGCCGCCAAACGACTCGTTGTGTTCATTCTTTATTTTCCCTCTTTCTTGGCCGGCAATGCATCAATGATGTATTTCATGTCACTGATGTCCATAGACGACGATAGCCACTAACCATCACGTGTATGATTAGTGTCGACTATAAAACTTACAATGTAAAAACTTACAGTACTTCATTTTTATGTCGGAAAATGCTGGTACTACGAATATTTATGAGCATAGTACACGTGTTCGGTATAAATCATAATGCGCATACGAACAAAGCGCTTCCCGGGATGCTGTGGGATATCTAAAAACGAATCTTTGCAGAACAGTTAGGGCGCTTTTCAACAAAGTTATAACATAAGGTAGGTGAACTATAAATATTTCTGTATAAGGCTTAAGTATAAACAACATAACTATTATAAAAGCCACATGATGTAATGGCCACATTTTGCCATATTTGCATGATACACGCCGCACGTATTGTATAAAGGGGATCGGTGGGCCCCACAACACAAAACCTAAAACGGGCACGTAAACGGCATGTATGGAAATACCTGAATGAAAGACTAGCGACTTACCTGTACAACTTACTTCAGCTATTATAGGTATGCTGAAGGAGTCACTCGTCAGTCTGTACAGTCTAGGGTTTTGGGGTTCACCTGAACACAGTGACCGATAGATAATTTTAGTTTTAAAAAACAAGTTAAAGATTTTTATCTTGCTATGCAATAAACTTTTCTTTTAATCCTCACAACTGTCATCATGTTATCATTTCGTTTTTCTTTTTTCTTTTATACTTTATGTACACCACTACCCTTTTTCTTTCTTTCTTTGTATTGTGCTATCCTCTTCCGTTAGGTTGCCTGGAAGAGATCGCTGCTTTAGCGATAAGGTCGCCTTTTGTACACCGTACCTTGTTTTATTACTGTATATTTATTTTTGGTGTACAAATAAAGAATTTGTATTTGATAGTTCAGTTCGGTTGAGGATTAATACGAACGCTTTCCTTAGTCTGTTGATATCTCGAAACAACAGGTGATACTACACTTATTCCTAATAGTGCAGTCATTGAAGCGAAAAATACGGTGTTACCTCCGAATTTTTTTACTGTGAACCGATTTGCATGAAATTTTGGAATTAGGCTTATCTAACCCTTAACTTCAAAAGTGAAAATAATCTGAACTCCGCAAATTATTTTTAAAGGGTGTAAACAACCCCTTAATGGAAAAATTAACATTGAGCCATTTTATCGCTAGAAAACATGTGTAATAGTAAGTTTTGAAATTGTAAAGTGTTTTCTAACACAATTACCTCATATTAAAATCATTTTCAACCCCTTGAAATTCTTACAACCCTTGCTAACAACCCCTAAATTAAAAAAATCACAAAATATTACTTTGGTATGGCATAAAAAGATGTAAGTATAGAGTAAGTATTATTTTGTTCTCTATAATAAAAGTCAAATTTTTAACCCCCTTTCAACCCTTAAAAACAACCCCTTGATAAAAAATTGGTAAAATTTTTTTTTTGATTAAATGAAAAGGATTTAAATATTATTCTACACTCTCGAAAGTGATTATCATAATCTTCAACTTTGCTACCCTTAAAACTACCCCTAAATTAAAACAGTAAATATATATGATTACATATTTAAAAACTTACTGGTCATATTAAAACGAATAAACGGAGCACGCACAGCTGATCACCTGGCTTTTTCGTTGGCCCCTTCACTCAAATGTGTTATATATACATGTAAGAACGTTGGTATGTATTCATGCCTACGTTTCCAAAATATATGAGCCATATTATGTATATATATATATACGTTACAATAGTTTTGGGTCTCTATTATACTGCGTACTTTCACATTGCTCCAAATATTCACACTCCGAAATTTTCAGTTACTAAGTAGAAAAAAATATGATAAGTTTTTGGACCATAACTCCTTCAATTTTCATGCTATCACAATTTATAACAAACCATTTTAAAGGTAATTAACAGAGCTACAACATCCTTCACTGCAATATATAGTAAAAAACCTTTTTTTAAAACGGTGAAGGGTTAAAGGGCTTAAGAGAGACTGTGATTGCGCTGCCGCGCGCTCTTTAAACAATCATATCTCCGTCAATTTTTGTTTGACAGAAATAAAAAAAACCAAATTGTTCGTCAGAAAAATACCTAAATTTTTCATCCCTACACTTTTTTACGTATCTGTCGTCATTTTTGAGATATTATGTGTAGGGGCTGCGACGGAACCCCTACGTTGGGTTGTTGATAGTATTATAAATGTGTTTTTTAAAAAAAACAGGTTTTAAAAAAAAGGTGTTTTTTTTTGTAAATTTGAAATTTTTTCTTTTTTTTTAATCTTGATTTTTTTTTAAAATATGTGTCCTGAAGCAGCCAAACTGATACAATCTATCAAACTCTTCATAATAAAGTTATTTCTAGGCGGAATACGATTAATTTTCATTTTGGCGGAAATGGCACTTATGAAACCCATTGATTTAAAAGAAAAAATATTAAATGGTCTTCTTATTTTCAATACAGCTCACTTATTTTACGTGCAAAAGACCTTTAACAGTGCTCATTTTAAAGCTTATTTCAAGCACTACAAAAACTTTCTTTATGGCAGAATGCATAAAATGCATCTGTTCGCCGCTAGATGGCATTGAACACATAGATTAAATTTCAGACAAAATAAAAAACGGCTTTGATCTTCAATATCTAGCTTAATATTGCACTTAGAATGATTAAAAAAAAACTAAATTGTTCGTTTTTTTATCTGCTAAAATTTTGGTTCTTATAAAATTTTCGATAAAACATATATTTTTGGAGATATTTGCAAAAGACCGATGAAAACGTGAAAAAATTGCGATTTTTCAATTGCCAATAACTTGAAAAGTATTGGATTTTTCGAAAAACTTTATAGGTGATTTTTTGCTTAAAATTAGCCCGTCTATCGATATCCGAGGTTATTTTGAAAAAAAAATGTCCACCCCCGAGAAGGGGTGGCAACCACCCCCAGGGTGAGTGCGGAGTTTAAATCATTTTCACTTTTGAAGTTAAGGGTAAGATGAACCTAATTCCAAAATTTCACGCAAATCGGTTCACAGTAAAAAAATTCGGAGCAATAATGCTTCAATGACTGCACTATAAGACATGGAACTACACTGTACATAACCCATCCTTATGTTGAGGCTACTGCTATCGACAAAAGGAAGCTAGCTCCCAGGTGTCGCGAATGATATGGCATACTGAGAAATCACAAATGCCCACAAGAACCACTTTTACCTACCTCAATGGTGTGCATCTGGACTGAGGGCCCACTTTTTCTTTTTTGGCGTAGCGAATTGAAATTTATAGAGGATTTAGTTAAAATTAGTTAAAACTTAACGCAAACACTCATAAATTTCTTAAACGTAAATTAAAGATGTTATGGGCAAATGTTTTGGGCCCTCAGTTCAGATGCCTACAGAAAAAAGCATGGTATAAATCTCAGAAAGTACTACATCTGTTTCAATAATTTTTATTCTAGAATTTAGTTAAGAATTTCTTAAAATGATTTATGTCATTCTCAACTGGCTAGAGAGTAACATTACAGATTTATCGCAGTTTTACTTGGGCCCTCAATCCAGACGTTTATGAACTGAGGGCCCAGGCAAAACATAGGTTTAAAATAAGAAATACACAAATCTGCCTTGAATACCCCCTAGATAACATCCCTATGAATTAGTAAAAAAAGAAAATAGAGAAAAAAATGTAACGGCTGAAAGGTAAAACGGATTCGAGTTTTCGGATAACGTCTGATCTGAGGGCCCTATATTTTCGGCTTTATCGACTAAGTGCAACCTCTTAGTTTGAAATAAATTAGCTGAAAAGTTTTTACTAATTTTTAACTAAAATCTTACATACGGTTTTTTGTTCAGAATGCCATAATTTATGAGAAAATTAACTTTACATTTTTAATAGGAAAAAATTTTGTAGGGTAACCACTGTCTACTCGGGACTAACTGAGCCTCTTCTTTTAATTGCTGTTGCTTTAGAGGAAATCGGAAATTTA